>JBAFWW010063332.1:0-10348 GCA_036873685.1 Agapornis canus | reverse complement strand
AAAATAAAATCTTGGCTATGTGATGAAACTGAAAACTCTCCTCCCCCTTTTCCCCCCTCCCCCCATCTTTGGGTATAGCTACTTGCCAGAAGAAAAGCATGATTGAATGCCCAAAAGGTGTGTGTGTGGGGGGGGGGGGGGGGGAAAAAACGACAAAAAACTTTTTTTTTTACCTTATAGAAGTTAAACTATTAAATGTCATTTTTCATGCATGTCCTGGCAATGTATATTCAATCTTGTATAGACAGCAGTGACATCAGGCTCCATTTGTCACCTCCCTAATTCAGCCTATATTTTTGTTTCAGTTCTCAGTTGTTCACAAGACTGTAAGATTGGGGAAGACAGGACAGAAAAGGATTATCAAATTAACTGGCCTCTGTAAAGCCGATTATAAAATGTAGGAACCTGGGCTCCAGTAACAAAGAAAACACAGAAATTTGCATAGGCCTGGTTTTGCTAGGATTCAACTGATGATGGCTTTGACTCCACATGGCCTCACAGTGTACCAGAAGAAGAAAGAGAGGAGTCTGCTGTAGCTTATCAGCAGCACGTAATAAAAAATAGGCTTGGTTAGGATTCACATTTTTGAGATTCTTGTTCCAAATCCAAACAACATGCACTAGGCCAATCTGTCTGTTTATTTCCATTCTGTATTTACAATGGGGTGACATTTAGGCAAGTACAGTGCTAATTGCCTTGCAGGTACCTCTAAGTATTGACATCTACAATTAATCACAAAGCAGTTACACTCTTGATTCAACCACACCAATTTTTAACATGTCACCATAGAAACATGATATATTTACCAGGTTCTGAAGCCATTTTTTTTTCTGATAGGACAGTTTCTGTTCTCTTGCCTTTCTCTGAGATTGCAAACTAAGATGTCAAATATTACCTGCTCCAAAAGAGCTAGTTCTTGAGGGTAGAAGGAGAAGGTTGTAATGTCATTAGTAATGACATATGAAGGATCTTTTCTGCGAAAATGACTGTCTGAAATCAAATCATAGGGAATCTGGTCCTGCTAAGCAGAATTAGATTTTCATGGCATACTATATGCTGAATCAAAACAATACCCACTTTCACAATGGCTTCCCAAATCACTTGGAAAAGGGATTGAAATAGGTGTGTAGAAGTGCCTGAATCAAGATTTGCTCAGTGGAAAGCTCCTGTCCGTACATGTCCAGAGATGTGAAGTAAGCTGTTGGGATGAAATTTTGGAAAACACAAAATTTTCTTTTCTGTTTTCATCTACCATTGGACTTGTGTTAGACACAGATTTTTTCACTTAAATCTTGTTTTCTGTGTGGTAACCACTGAGTTTTCATTTTCTTCAGCACCGTTTAAGCTCCTTTTCTGCCTAGCATCCTATCTGACTGTACATTAATGGTGTTACGTATCTTCCCTAGATTCAGAATTATTTTGACATTTTTGGAAATAATGTCTAAATGGAAATTTTTAGTCCATTAATAGCTAGTTCTTTTCTGCTAAGTCAATGACAAAAATCCTCCTTGTGTCAACGATTCAGAACCAAGAGCAAAGAATGCTGCAGGGTGTTTTGCATAAAGCCATAGCTTTACCTGCCTTTCCTTTAATCTAGTTTAAAATAATTCTGGTGGGTGGTTCTGAATTTAACAAACCCAAATTTATTGTAATAGCAGCATCTTCTACCCTAGAACCAATATGACACTTAATTACCTATTCTATGTCCTTCTTTTGAATGCATTGTCTCCTATTCCCTGTGATTAGAAATGCAATATCAGGTGGGCTTTCCACCCAGGGCACAGTGATTTGTGTGGCTTCTTTCTGAAAAGGCCGTTGTGCATTCTCTGGGCAGGCATGGGAGCAGTGCGATAAAGAGCTGGGCATGGCAGCTGCTGTGCCTTCCAGCGGGGAAAGGAATTGCAGGTGTGCTGCTAGAGATATGGAGTGGGGCGAAGTGCAAGGTAAAGAGCTCGGGAGAGAGACTGCAGAGCTGACTGTAGACAGACAGACAGCTGCTGCAGTGATGAAATACTCTTTCTCTATAATCACTAAACCGGTTCCACAGTGTCAGCATGAAAGGGTTAACAGAGTAATACCGGGGGCATGAAGCGAGTTGATCATGTGCTTTGTATTATATTTTTCAGTCTCTCTTCTTTTGTATTTTTTGTGTCATTCATTTCTGTCTATTAGATCTTTTCTAGTCTTTGAAGCCCTACCTAGCACACTATTTTTTTCTTCAAAAACAATTTTTGCTTATCTTGAGATTCACAGCTTTGTTGTTGCTCTTATGTTGATGAAGCATTTTCTCATAGTTGTGTTTATTTCCATTCTCAAAACATTGTGGGTCTTTTTCTTCACTTCTGAATGCCATTCCATTTCTTAGCGTCTCTTTTCACCATCTCCTTTAGCACGTCCAATCCTTTACATCAGTCTTTCCAATGGTTTAATTCCTCAATTCTTCAGCTGATGGTATCAGACCTGTTTATGTTACTAGGCACAGCCAAATAATTATAACTTGTATGCGCTGTTCCGCTTCATGCACATGTTTATTAGTAAGCTAGTAATGTTGTAAGAAGTTCCACTAGCCATTGCCTGGTGTAGTGTAGAAAAATTACAGTGTAGTAATTCAAAAATGTGTTATCTCAAAAGAAGGTTGTGCTTATGAACTTCTACTTGCTACTCGTGCTACAGCAGGTGGTTTTAGCTAGTTAAAGAAAACTTTAGGAACTTTCTTTTTTAGGTTATTTTGAGATACCATAAAAGCTTTGCAGATCAAAAGGTGTTGTTGCTAAACAACTGAACTAAATACTTCACAAGCCACTAGAGATTTTATTTCAGCATTTTCCAAAGTGGTTCTGTTGAACAACAAAATGTTATGCCTTTCTCTTTACTGACATTCTATTTTAATGTTATGTAAAGTAGCTTTCAAAAGTGACAGTCACTGCTCCTAGTCCACAGTCTGTATCCAAGAATGCTTTTTGAGTTTTTCTGGTGAGTTTTTAAGAAATAACTTTGTAGTTTCTGTATAGGATTGAGAGGGTAAAAAAAAAAAAAGAAACTGGAGATAAGGACAGATTTTAAGTTAATAGAAAAGCTACAGTTGCTTAAAACTATTTCCAAGGTCACTGACCTGTGTGTTTAAGCTCTTGACAGGGCAGGCATTGGCATGGTCGAAGGCTCAGGTGGGGTCTGAGCAGCTCCCTGCACTGTGCTGCAGACGCGGTCAGTCAGAGCACTGCAGTGCAGAGGTTTCTGAGCTAACTCAGTGGGTGTCAGTGAGCACATGAGGCAGGGCTACAGGTTCCTATGGGTAGCACTGCCTAAGTGCCACTGTGCCCTGCTGGTGTAAAAGAGAGTCTGTAAAGTACTGTTGCACAGAGACCCACATGGCAGAGCAGTGGATTAGATTTTATCTTGTCAGCCTTTTTAAGGATTCTGCACTAAGCAGACTGGAGTAGATGACAGAAAGGCTGACTGATAGTTTGGAGTGCAAATAAACTGGAACAAACTTTAATTTAAAAAGATTTTTCATTGGAGCTGAGGTGTAAAAGATGATGAGTATCATCCATACCCTACTGAGGAAGTCTGTTATCATGGCCATAGATATACCTGGACATAAAAAATCTTCACCCTGAACATAGCTCAGCACTGGAGATGGTTGCCCAGAGAGGTGTTGAAGTCTCCCTCCTTGAGTTTTTCAAGTCTGGAACAAGCCCTCTAGTAAGCTCATGGTTGGGACAGATGGCTTCCTGAGGTCCCATCCAACCTCAGTTGTTGTCCTCTTCTCTGATTATAAACCCCCTACACTGACCATGTTGCTTTTTCCAGTAGCGAACTATTCAGAAACAACAATACTGCTTAACTCTCAGTTACCAGCAGCACCTTTCCATGAATGAAACTCAAAATGTTTCTAAAAAGAGATTTCTAACAAGGTGATCTGAGAGAGAACTGGAACAGAGGGGGCTGAAGCAACTTGCTAAATGTTACCCAGCTGGGCAGTTCTGGAGTGGGTGATGGCCAACAAATATCCTGCTTTCCAGTGCTCTTCCCTTTACATGCTGCACACTCTTGTCTAGTTGTAGATATGTGTGAGCTAGCTGCAGTCATGTTCCAGAGACACATGGCATCATACTAGAGAGCTAAGTGGAGAGAAGCTGCTCCTGTGCCTATGTTCATACATGCTGCTTCTCAGCAAGGCTAATTAGAGTGGAGTCATCATCAAACTGACACAGGCAAACTAGTTGTGGCTCTGGGGCAGGCCACTTTGATCTGGGGTCCACTGCACCAGGATCCACTGCACCATAGTCAGTCAAGCCTGGACTTGCCTGTTGTTTTCCCATGAGAGGGATGATGTAATCGTGTATTCATATCATACAGAGGCTCCTAGAGTTTTTGTTTATATTTTACAGAAAGTTTCCTGAGACAACATGGAAACAGAAAATCTCCAGTCTGTAAGAGAAAGCACAGGAGCCAGTACTGGCCTCTGAACCAGTCAGCTGAGAAGCTTAGACTGCATAAAGAAACCAAAAAGTGAGGTCCACCATGAAGTTCATAAAAGCCGGATGAGCTGTAGCACCATATCACATTATTCTTAGTGATTCTGGATATGTTCAGGAGGGTGCACAGGAGCTACCCTGTGACTCTTTCCAAGTGCATGCTCACAGCATGTCAGACTGTGTTAGGCTGAGTTATGTTTGGTGCATGGTACATTTTAAAGGCTGGTTCAACCCTTCATGTAAGTTATGCGCATTATTAGCAATAGAAATTGATCCCATGAAAGTAGCATAACATAAATAGATCAGTTCTGAAGACTCATTAGCAGGATAAGTGAATATCATGTATTATGTTTTGTAATTTATTCCTTTCATTTTGAAGTGCCGTGCAGCTGATTAATCAAAAAGCAGTAGTACTGTCCATTTTCCTCTTGTGTAAAATTGAATTTCATTCTTGTAAAGAATCTTTAAGAAATAGCATCAGGAATTGCAGTGAACATTAAAAGGCATTGTACAGGAAAACCTCACAGAATTCTGAGTTATTAACTGGTCTTTCCTTAGATCTGAGTATCCCTTCTTTGCATTATAAGACACATGACTAAACCAATTTGGTCTTTAATCCACAGAACATACTGTCAACCTCACCTGTCTGTTTTTGTGTCAGTGCTTACTTGACTATGACTACAGATGTGAGAAACTGAATAGTAATGTCTCTTGCTTATATTTGATATGCAATTTTTTAGATGTTTTATGCTATTTCCATATATACATTTGGTGAGAACTAGCCTTTAAAATTACTTTTTACTTATCTTCATGACTCTAGACTTTGAAGTAATACTTCAGTGACAGCTGAACTGAGACGTTTTAACAGCTGCTGAACAGGGGCTGAACAGACCTCTCGGTATTCTGTACCATGCTAAAGAACTCCTTCCCTCTTCAAAGTTTTATCATGTACGAAGCTATTAAAGTTATGAGTTTAGGCTGAGGCATGAATAAATCCTGAGTCTTACTGATGATGTCATTATAGTGGTCAATAAAATACATGGAAGCAAACGCTTTTCATGCTCTAAGATCAGCTAACCAAATCAGGATACACAAGCAATTAACTCTTTAATTAAGATGAATGGATGACATTAGCCCTCCTTAAACCCTGCTCGTCAGCATTTACAAATAGAAAAAGATGGATGTCTCCTTCCTAAGAAATCCAGCTTTTATTTTTCATTCTTTGACAGCATCTCATTCTTTCCACTTTGTAAACAAATTCACTGATGAGCACTGCCAACCACAGAGATTTAAACAGCCCTGTTCAATCAGTGTTGCTCAGAGGTAATGCGTATGAATTGAATTTCTTTTCAAGGCAAGTTGCATTGAATCTGTGTTTCTAATTAAGAAAAATAAAGAGCTTTTGATGATTATATGAATTCAAACAGCATGACATGTTATAGGCCATATAGTTAAATACTGTGAAACTTCTTGTCTTTGAACTGGGTTATTAGTTCTGACAAAGGTGTGTATAAATTGAAGGAATAAAGTCAGTTCTCTGTCCTTGCAAATCAGAATAATCTGTCTGGAAGCAGATAGCTTAACTCTTCCTACATTCAATACACATACTACAGTATGCTTTCAGAAACATGAAAGTTTCCCATCAATTGAGATGTTTTGCCCTTTCATAGATCTACAAAATCACAGGTTTTCCACTAACAAAGTCGATTTATTGCTACTTTCTGTTTTTTATGGTATACAATGCATGTACAAATTCTGAAAAGGAGTAGTCTGCTTTCCTAGTACATGTATTTAAATAGCATAAACAGCATGTGTAGGACACAGATTGGAAAACAACACAACTGTTGAAAACAGGAATTTAGTATTATTTTCCCTGATAATTTTACCTGTCTGTAATGTTTGGTGTACATCCTTTATCTGTAGTGATGGTGAATTTTGTGAAGCAGAATTTTGCAGGGCAGTATTAGGATATTGCTGTCTACTTCTGTAACAAGTTCTTTGTTTCAGAGTCAGAAATGCTGAACATTTATTTGAACCCAGCCTTTTTGATGAATGGAGAGTGTCTATGATCTTCCTTCCCATCACGGCACCATCAACTGGGGCAGGGGGAGGAAGAAAATCACTGCATCTATGATGTTTCTGTTACAGCAGTACAGGGTTGTGGCAAAGAAAGAGAAAAGTTCTTTGAACACAGACAGGTTTCTGCATAGTCATTGGTTTAACAGCAGTTAAGAATAATGACGTTTTCAGATTTCATGTAGGCTTACCGAGACATTAAAAGCAGTAGTAGAAACATTTTCCTGAAATACGTTAGCTCTGTGGCCTGACCTAACACATCTGTGTCCTGCTGCTGGTGTCAGCTACAGGAAATTATTCATACAACGTTCTCCTCCCTGTTGTGAGGTGTTCTGTTAACCACAGGATGATTCTTCTGAGATGCTTTGCCAATACTATTTTGGTTTCTTTTTAGTAAAGAAAGAGAAAATAATTTGAGAAGGTGGAGACCTATATATATATATATATATATATATATATATATATAGGAACAAAGTGGGAAGTAGAATTAAGACCATAGCGATGTTTAAATATGTGATTACACAACATGTGTCTTTACTAGATTGTGGAGAAGTTGACAAGAATCAATGCTCCAGTGGCTTTATACCAGAGGTGTAGCAGAGGGTCTTTTCGGTTGGACAGTCCTTAAATGTTCAGATGCATTGGGAGAACTGGTTTTAACCTTGCTTAGCAAGGTCCGGTGAAGGAGAACTGGCGTTTTGCCCCAATTTAAATAGCAGGGACAGAATGGCAAAGTATTGAAAGAGCATTCCTGACTGCCTTTTCTAGGTTCAAAAACTATGGAACCTTTCATGAAATCATGTGGCTTTTTACTCTCTGTGACATGGTTACATTTGTGAGGCGAGGTGGGACCTGGGGAAGGGTAGGATGATGCAGGTAGTGGTGTCACTTGCTGTGTGTGAAGAGAAGTTCCCATTGCTTTCAGGGTTCTTCAGCAGCCTCCTGTGCAGCACAGTCTAACCTGCAGGGGAGACATCCCTCTTTCCCTGCACAGACAAGCTCTGGCTCCACTGTATTACCTGCTGCACGGCTCCTGCTATTAAAGACTGGAATGTGCGGACATAATCCCTACAAGCTAGGTTTGTCATGCTGTACTCATGGCAGAAGGCCAGGTGATACCTGTGAGATAGATAGATATCTATGACATTGTTACTTTCACAATACCAGGAGCTTGAGGAAGACAATCAGGAAGACATTTTCATATACGATCAAAGCATCCTCATTTGTCAGTTTGTGGCTCTGTTCCCTTAAAGAGGAAGGTGCAAAAGCTTCCCTACTCAGGGAAAGCTGTTACAGAGAATGAAGTTGAAAGGGTGAGGAGATCAGCCGAGGCGCTAGATGATGACAGGAAATAGCCATCTGTGTTTCAAGCAGATTTTTTGGCTTCCTGACAGAAAATTGAGATAATGCAGCTATTTGAACGGCTCCACAATGGCTTTACCCACAAGTCCAGTCAAGTAAGATATTCTTTCAAAGGGTCCAGATGATACAAGTCTACATGTACAGAGGAAGATACAGCAATGTAATTATAAAAAGCACAAGCCCAAACAACAGAGATTTTATAAGAGAATTGCAATTATTAAACTCTTTTGGCATCGTAACAGAACACAGAGCTGCAGTTTTGCCAAAACCTAGGTGCAAGGCCTCTGTGGAGGTGACAACGTCACTTGTTACAACTTTGGGAGCAGTTTGGCGTGTGGGGTGCTGCCTACTGCATGCCCAGCTGGTGTGTCCAGAGCTGCCCAAGCACTGCTTGCAATGGCAGAGTACGGTGGGAAGGGCACCTGGGGCTTCAGTCACCCAGAGCACTTCTCTGTGCTCCTTTGTAGAGCATTGGAATACAGACTACAGACATTTCTAGCAACCTTTTTTTAAAGTGAGGGATGACAACAGTGTTTTACGAGTATTAGTCACCCTGGCGCTGAAGGAAGAACATAACAAGGGAGCCAGACATGAGGTGGTTTAAAGCAGCAGGGCTGCTCCATGTAGTAAATCAGCACATGCTGCTGCTCTTGTTGAGCTGCTCAGTGCTGCTGCTCTCACCCAAGCTAGTTTAATGTTTAGCTCCACACCTCTGTGTTCACACTGCTGCTGCTCAGGTGCACCCTGAGCGCTAGAGCCAAGCCCTGCAGTGTGCAGTGCAAGTGGATCACTGGCTGCACTGGTACAAGGAAACACTCCATGGAAGCGTGTCCCACAGGAAGCTGATGGGCAAGGACATGAGGTCTGCATGGGCCATACCCACCGCCCCTGACCTACACTAGGCAGCCGGGTGCTGCTGATCCCAGTCAAGCTGTGTGTGTTTTCCTGTACCGCAAGTGGGAGCAGCCAGGGGCCTCATGCTTGCTCCTCAGCCCAGCTGTGAGCAGCACAGGATGGTTAACGGCAGGTCTTTTACTAAAGTCTTTGTTTCTGGTGTAGATTTAACTTTACAGTGTGTCAGTATGGTGGCTTTTCATGTTCTAATCATAGAATAATTAATGCTTATTTATGATTAAATTTTCCATTAAGTTCACATGGTTTTATTATCATTTTAGTCATTTTGGTTTTAGAAGGGCTGAGAGGATTGCACTAGGATGTAAGGATGCTTTTACCTCCAAGGCAGGCTTCTAGAGTGTCCTTTAACCTTCAAATTGCTTTTATGTTCACAGGGTCATCCTTACAGGAATCCCAGACTGGTTTGAGTTGGAAGGGACCTTAAAGCTCATCCAGCTCCACCTCCTTGCCATGGACAGGAACACCTTCTGCCAGAGCAGCTTGCTCCAAGTCCCTGTGTCCAACCTGGCCCTGAACACTGACAGGGATGGGGCAGCTACAGCTTCTCTGGGCACCCTGTGCCAGCACCTCAGCACCCTCACAGGGCTGAAGCCAGTGTCTGTGCCATGCTCTATCTGCTTGCCACACAATGCAGGCAGCCCTGGCCAGCTCCTGCTCAGTGCATCTCACACTCACCCTGTCTGTCACCAGAATCATGGCACAGCTCAGTGCCATTGTGCCACAGCTCCCATGGCACTGTGAGGTTCCAGCAGTGTGGATTCATCAGCTCTGGGCAGTCACACCAAAGCTGGTCCAGCTGTCACTGCATGTACACAAGTGTTCACACATGTACCAACATCTGTGCGTGTGCACACACCACTCTGTCCCTTACTGGATACCCTGATCCAGCCTGTGACCTGGGCACAGAGTGGGCATTGAGTTGGAGACAGGACACATCCCCAGGCTGGATAGAACACATCCCCAGTGCAGCAGGACATGTCCCTAGTGGGGCAGGACAGGCCACTGGCCTTTGCCCACTGGCAGACCTGAAGTGGGGTCACAGAGCCACAAGCAATGGGGAAGGCCAGGGCTGCCCAAGCCCACAGTGACACCGGCAGAAGGAGGGAGCACATGGATGGGAATTTGCTCCTCACCATCCGCAGGGACGCGGATTAAAGAGGCTGTGCTGGTCTCTTGATGGTAGCCCCATAGAAATCCCCCCATGGGCAGGGGCAGGGTGGCTGCCATGCTCTGCCAGCCATGGGGAAGTCACTGCGGCTCCGCTCGCTCGCTTCTGAAGACCTCTTGATAAACATTTATAAACATTTGTAGTATTTTAAACTTCCCCTCCATAATTTATGAATAGTTATTTTATATACTTTAAAGAGGGTAATAATGTAAAATTTATAAGGCGGGAGCACTCAGAGTGGCAGCGCAGCATCGCGGGGCTGGGAGCATCTTCCCCGCCTCTCCCAGCCTAGCGCTGATTGAAGCTTGAAAGGCTGCAGCAGCGGGGTGGAAACGGGGCACGGCCGGGA
>JBAFWW010063330.1:0-20440 GCA_036873685.1 Agapornis canus | reverse complement strand
GCACCAGCTACTAAGAAGGAGAAAAATGACTGCTACTGCTGAACCCAGGACATGGTTCTAAATGACCCTTAGGTCAGAAACCAGCTTTTACAGATAGTACACAAGTATAAATAATCACTGTAAGCAGTTTCAGAAAAAAAGACTCAAGGAAACTGTACTGTGGATGGACCCATTCATACATTTTTAAAGGAAAAAAAAAAAAAGAAAAAAGCTAAATGAGCATTATTGTCTCTTTCAATTGTGACACTCACAGATCCCTAGTAAAGCTACAAAAATCTCGACATTTGGAAGCTTCTTTACAGCATTTTGACGTGTTTCAATAAAAAGTACAATCCTGTAATAGGAACATACCTTGTTTAGATGTATACTATTGCCACAAATAGTGAAGTATTAAAAAGTAAGAGGGAGGGAAAAAAAGTGAGCAAAATGTAAATTACATGAAATAATAAATCAAAGACCTAAAGGCTGACATTTGGATTTCTGGTGGTCCATATGTTTTATATATTATGAAACCATCATAAACAATTCTTGCTAAAGAATATAATTCACATTCTTCCTAAACCATCCTATCTCATTTGTTTACAGTTTCCTTCTCAAAAGCTTCATAACATTGAAGACAGCATGAGCAAGTTGAAACAATTCATAAAGAAAAAAAAATCTCTATTAAATAATGTCAACATCAAAGGCAACAATAAGTAATCTCCTGCAAAGGGAAGGCTGTGAAAGCATCATTTGAGCTGGTTAAAAACTGGCAATTATCAATTTCATTTTGACATGAATGAGAAGGAGGAACATTCTGTACCTGCTTTAATCTTCTAACATATATTTTATAATTAAAAAAAAAAAATCAAAACACCTGAAGATATTTTTGGTGAATATTTAACTAAGTCAGTGCTAGCACAAGCAAGTTTACAACACTGAAAGCATTATGCCTAATGTGCTTGCTTTATCCTTTAGTTTTTAAAGTCCTACTGGTTTTGTTAGCAGACAATGGTTCAGCATTCATCCAGAGAAAAGATGATAGTTGGGAAAAGGCTACCAGTGCATGAAAATAATACTGCATGCTGCCTTCTCCAGGGCTGGGTCTGAAGTGCTGTTGCCAAAGGTAGTGTCAGGGAAGAGAAGCATCAATGCTCTGCCAATGGCAGACCTCTTTTCAAAGAGCTCCGGCAATTAAGAAATATAGAATGAGATAAAGATGACAGGGAAATCTTCACTGCAGATTACAGGAAGTTAGCAATTGGCTTACTTGGCCTTGTATGAACAGCGCAACCATCACTTTAGAAAGCAGTGGTCTTTTGTACAAGTACAGATTCATCACAGTGTGGACGGGCAATTGATCTGCTAATGTCACAAAGAGAAAATGCTTGTCTATTGCCACTCTAAGGCCAAGTCCTCTATAGACTTTACCAACAGAGTCATGAGACGTCAGCTATAATAGCTAATACTTTATTATTCAAACGACACTGTACTGAAGCAGATCTACCCCATGCACAGACCAGCCTTTTTTTTTTTTTTTTTTTTTTTAATCTTTCAAAAACCCAAGATGGTAAATACTGTATCTATCTGGTTTTCCCTTAGTTTCCTAATTCATCATCATTTAAAGTCGTAAAGAAAAGTTAATCACAGAACAAATGTGAGATGCCTTGTAATTTTATGGGGTTTGGAGAACAATGTGGCCTGTATGTCACATGAATTTGCATTCAAGGTAATTATTATGCACAAGAATTATTTCTTTTTCAAGACTTATGATTTACTTAGGCTAATGATCTATGAAGCTTCAATCATCTGATTTTGTGGATTTATTTTCATTTGTCAACTTGATAAAGGACTACAATTTTAACAAAGTAAGTTTAGTAAGGGTTTCCAGCTTTCTTGTGGCAAATATCATAAAGACAGATAATGCAGAAAGCTCATATATTTCTCTACTTATAATTGAAAGCAAGATTAGACAAATTTTGAAGCAAAATAAAGACAAATTCTGGACTTCTTAAAAAACACATTTTCAAAGGTAGCTGGTAAAAACTCATGAATGACATTACACAGAGCACTTTTAACAAGGTAAGTCCATATCTACAGCTATGTCACTTCTTTCTGAAAAGGTACAATGAAGAGAAGTCTTTGTTGTGGCATTACCCTTAAAATGGAACACACTTCATACAGCTTTTTGATAGTTTGTTGTTTTGTTTTAAAGTTACAATCAGGTTATAAACATAAGCAGTGGCTGAAATACAAGATCTAAATGAACTTCATCCATAAGTTATGAAATGAAGCCTTGCCAAGTATAAGAAAAAATGACATAACTGATTTTCAACATTTATATGTACACTCCTATAGCCCACTTTCTTTTTTCCTTAATATAGGTGAGTTATAAAATAATTTCATATTATTACAATAAATATTTTAAAAATCATTTCATTGTTGTAACATTTTCATCAAGTGTTTTTACTAGGTTTTCCATAGTAACATTAAGTGGTGAAAGATCCATGCAAACACTAAGTTTATATTTCATCTTATTTAACAGATGCTGAAATTCTACATCTTTTATCTACCCCACAACACAAACACAATCTTTATTTTAATATGCAGAAAAAATACATAGAAACCTTATTCCATCTTCAGAAACCTACAGTTAAATCTGTCTGTACATTACTGAAAGAGAAAGTCAGAGTTCCCTCTTTTCTCACTGTCAAAAATATAGCTGATAAATCACCACTTTCAGAAAAATATAAACACCTTACAAGTTAGGTAGTGTGACTAGGACCTGAGGTGGCCAGAGCTTAGATGTCCACATAAGGGAATCTTTAAACAAGGTCAAAAGAGAGATTCACATTCTGGTTATAACTAGTTTGAATACTTCTATTCAAATGTGACAGTGATCAGGCTAAATAGAATAGCAGTGATAACATCTACAGATGACTTCTCAACCCTAATGGGCCCTTGCACAGAGGTCCTAACTTTCAGTCTTGATTTCAGTCATCCTGCAAATTGCAGCACACTATACATGATGATCAGAGATCATCAAGGTGGTTCTGTTGGCCTTGAGACATGCCTTGGCTCACTCCTTTCTCTTAAATAACTTGTTCAGGTGCTGCAGAAGGTTTATTTTCCTAAATTCAGGCTGTGGTTTCCTCATTTTTCTGTCTCTATAGGTCGTATGCAATTCTCTCTCCTCTCAATCTGCTGCTCTGGCAAGAAGCATTATTTCCAGCTACAGCTGTTGTACAGGCTTTTACAACAAAAGGACACCATTAAGAACCTAAAAAGTCCTCTCTAAATAAACCTAAGATACATTCTAAGAATGAGGAGAAAAATTACATACTGTAGATCACACTGACCTCAACAGTGAAGACAGTTTATAACACTGCCATTCCCCTGCATCTTTTGAAGACTATTTTTAACATGGATCGTTTCAATGATCTGGCTTCCACAATGACCCCATAAAGCAGCTATACCACACAACAAAAAGAACAGTGAAGAGCCTTATAGGAGAACATTACTCATATATAAATATACATACATATATACATATATATATATTTTGCATTACCTAGATACACAAATAACCTGCACAACCACAGTACTGAATTTTGTACAATAACATGAAGGTTAAAAATCTTAAAATACAGCTCTTACAGTAAGAATAACTGAATGCATTGTAGGATAGTTTGAGACTTTGATTTACCTCCTTGGGCTTTATGCCATTCAGAGAACATTTCACAAGGCAGCTTCATCTCTCACAATGCCAAATTTGTTTCTCAGCAATGTAAGTCATCAGTACAAGCTAAAATTATTTTGGCTAATAGAATACAATTCTGAAGGATATTGAAAAAAATACACAGATTCACTATATTCCTAAACTTGGTGTAGAAGTATTAGATTAGAGAAGACAAATAAAGTATTTTTTTCTTACATTACAAACAGCCAATCATTGCAAATACCATCATGGTTTTATCTACGATTATTAAAATTGTGCAAAATACTTCCTACTACTTTGAACAGGAACTATTAAGTATTTTGTTATACACTGAGAACACTGCTAACACCACCAAAAAAACCCCAAAACCCTACAACTAAAAGTCTGTTCTTGGAGAAACATCTACACCTTTAAATTTTTTTCCCTTTCCCAACCACCTCCCTCCTTTTCCACCATTACTTGGCTGATTTTTTTACATTAAGGTTAACCACACTGTTCCTGAGATTTTAAACACTGAATTGTCCTTACATGTGTAACTTCCTGGAGTTCATCTTAGAAAGAGAAGAAAACAATGAAACAATGAAAAAACAGCTCATTGTTAGCAGGCCTCCTCTCTTCACGTTGGAATAGAACAAATGATTTTCTACACAAGAAGCTTAGCCAAGATTTTACTTTCTTTTTTTCTTTTTTTTTATCCACATGAATTAGCATTCTAATACAATTGTAACTGAGAAAGTGAGAACTCAAATGTTCTCTGTTTACCTCTATATTATAATATATAGGTTACGTTGATCTTAATTTTTGCCAAAGGTAAAGCAGTCTAGAACTAGTCTCTACCATACTGCACAGAAATTCTCTTACCAAATACCTGCACATGAAGAGCTTGCCACATCCACAGATGAAATGCACAGAGACAACATGAGTAGTACTGTTAACACCCATATGGTTTTATGAACCTTTAACTACCTCCCATAGCAGCTGGTATACTCTTTTACTACAGATGGTTCATAAAACCCTTACAGTTATGTCCCGTTTAAGCTGGTTTCTCAAAGCAGCTACTGGATATTACACTTCAATAGCTGGTAAGCATTCTTCCATCCACTGCTGAAACTGTTTAGTGATTCTAGTTTCATTAGCTTAGGATTTTATGTGCAATTTAACATATGATCGTGGTACTGAGATTAAGAAGGCAATAATTCATTCTTTTCTATTAACTTTGGAATTCCATTATGTGCTTTTGCAACTGTTCTGCATCTCCCTAATTATTAGCTCTAGAGAAGAACTGAAAAGTCTAGACAGAATGTTTTGTTTTGGGTTGGGTTTTTTTTTTTTTTTATTATTTTCCCTATATCAGTTAAAAATAAAATTTAGGACAGTCTTTCAGAAGTTTTAGTCATTCTTCCATTAAATGCTTGTGGAAGCCTTTGGATGTTTTAAGGACAAAAAGCAACAATTATGACAACCAAGTCTCACTTCACCCTCTAATTCTTTTACAAAGTCCAATACACAATTTGAACTAAAGTATCTCCTAAAAAAAAAAAAAACAAAAACCAACCAACCAAACAAAAAAAATCACAGAAATCTCACCAGACAATAACTGGATTGATTTTATCTCATTCCAGGCATTACTTAGAAGTAATGTCACCCCATGTCATTTTTTAGCAGAAAGAAATACACAAATTTAGAGGATGAAGGCTTGCCAGTTCAGTGCACTTATAGTTAGGGCTAAATTCCTAAAATCGCACTGTCTTTATGACAAAGAATCTATACATAATTTTTGAAGAAGCATTTTCAACTATTATACTCTGATTATTATGATTATTATTACTATACTGCATCTTATAATTGTGATACTTAAAAGTGACCATATTATTGTGTGTCAAAGAGTTGGAATTTACCCACTTCACTTCCTACCTACTGGATCTCAGATTAAACAATCCATCAACATCAGATTTTGCATGAATCCTGAAAACATAAATTGAGAGCATACCTATTTTCATAATTTTATTTGTCTTGGAAGTTTTCATTATAAAATGTGTTTTCCAGAGTACAGTTCACTCCAGAGTGTTCTTTGAATAGCACCATTTTTTTTCCATGGTCTCTCAAAAGAAGTAGCAGTTTTTAACTGTAAATGGTATTCCAGTAATTCTTTTGCCAAGATTGCAGGAAGTGATCACATCACCTTTACTCTCTGTTCAGACTACTACTGAAGAGATCACATTAGCTGTTTCAGCTAGAGCAATGAAAAAGCAGTTTATGGTCAGTTGGTTACCTACAAAAAGCCTTAATATCCTTCTTAATTACTGCTTTGTAATAAATAACTACTAACTCTTTAAATGCAGCACCATTATTCACTGCCAGGTATATAACACTGGCTTGCTTATACTTTATGCTACAGTATTATGAATCTTGCCATTTGAACCTGACCGCTCTACAATAAAACTTTCTCCTTGTTGTCATTTATCATCCATGCAAATGTAAGAGACTCCTAATTTTCCTCGAGGATTGTCACACTCATTTTGTAATTAATAACAAAGTGACAACACAGTTCCAATACACACGTATTAATGGACTGTCACTTACCAGCTGCCCAACAGCATCCTCTTTTTTTTTTTTTGAGTTAAAAACAAATTGGGTTCCAGTTCTTGAAGCAGCACTCAGCATCAGCTCATTACAGAATAGCAGCAGTTTTCCCTCACATCTGGCAAATGTGAAAACATTTCTTTGCTTCCTTTCTCCATTTTTTAAGCATTAGTTTTCACATCACAGGCTGATGTAACAGCTCTCTCCTACCAGAAAGGCCTCTTGCCACTTCTTTCTGTACTCACTTAAGGCCTGGATCATACATTAGTACATACCTTGGTACAGGTTTTCCAGTGAGGCTGCAATGTGTTAATATTCAAAAACCTGACAAGAATGTCCTGAAGAACCAGTTTTAGCTGATTCTGATTTCAGCACCACTACTTCAAATCAGTCTTTGAAGTTGTACATACTAAATTTTTGCTTTAAAAATAAAGCTTGGTTAAAAGCCAAGTGACTTTTAAGAATAAACTGTGAATTTATACATTCATTTATATGTTTCTCACCTAAATAGAAAAAGATGCTATATTCCCAAAAAAAGCACATTGAAAGAAAACAAATCTTTGCTTTGGTATGTTCCTCTTAGTAGTGGCTCAGTGTGACTCAGCCTTTAATGTGGCAAAGTTTAAAATCTGTGTAAAGAACTTCAGATGGATGATTTAGTTTGAATATTTTTTCCTGGTTTTAATTATTAACTATGGCTTGGTTTCAGCCACTATATAAAAATGTCAAGAATTAGCATTGTTATTAATTTCCTTCTGAGGTTGGTATATTCAGTTTCTCTTTGATTTCTGTAAGAATAACTTCTTTTTGTCGCTCATATGAAGCACTTGCAAAGTTCCACCTTATAAGTCACAGAAGTTTTATTTCCCACTCTTGATAAATACACTAATTTTATATACATCCTATAACAAGAACTAACATGAGAAATTGAGACACTGAACTGTAAAGATCTGTGTCTGCATGCGTATGTGAGTGTAAGAGATAACAAATCATCCATTCAGCATAGGTATGCCCCAAGATTACTTGAAGAGTCTGTGCATAATACCTGTGTTTATTAGGGAGGTTATTCTTTATGTACTAGAATTACAGTTGAAACTCTATGTTTTGGGCTATATTTTTCAATTTGGTTTCCTAGCTGCAACAGCAAAATATAGAAGACATTATTTTGGCATGTTCTGGCTTTTAAAACAGAAAAAAACCCCAAGAACCAAGAAAAGCACACATCAACTATGGAGAAAGGTAAGCTCATTGAAAAGAATGTTTTCTTACTCTGCTGGACTCTTTATTCCAGTCAGTCTAATAAATAGGTGTTATATTAAATTACCTACAATAATTTTACTGTCAGTGGACAATTTTAAGCAAACATGGAAATGTTAAGGTTGTAGATAATAAGACATATGTTAATTAAAAAACTATTCTTTAAAATATAACATTAAGCTAACACCTAGAATTCTTTTGAAGGAAGAAATTCAGGTTTCTTTGATAACTCAAAGGGCAGCTTTATAGAGTTTATTCACTGACATGTTCAAAGACGAATAATCTGATAAAGGAAAAATCTGTTTATTAAAGACAGTTATCTAAGTGGTAATTTTCCTAAGCTGTATCACTCCTTTTTAGCAATGTAGCTAGCAACAAGGTCTAAATCAATACACTTATAAATGGAAACATAAGTAAATTCCCTCTGACACAGACTGTAAGTACCCATAAATATTCAGGAGAGCTTAACACATGGAGCATTTTAAAGTATTACAGTGCAAAAGTACATTAAAAAGTATGCTCGAAATCTTAGAATTTAATAAAAATTGTAATCACATAATAATAAACATCAGAACTACATCATAGCAAAAAAAAAAAACCAACCAAAAAACCCCAACATATAAAAATAATCAAACATTTCTATTTTCATCACAATAGCAAACCTAAGTAAACGAAAATTATCTCGCCTGCAATCACTTTATTATGAAATTCAGTTTCCATTTTTGGGAACAGGTGGTCAGTGAGCCATTTTTAAATTCACAGATTGACCTTCTATTGCCTCTAGCTAATGTGCAAACAGTGCACTCTGATTATAACAGATCTGTTTTGTACTACTGAGAATCTTAAAAACCAACAGAAAATTGACATTCTTAGAGTTTATAACCCTAAGGAAACCATCACACTAGATTTTATGGTTTATCTGCAAGGCACATATCTTGCATCCATGGATATACAAATGGTAGAGCAAAAAGGACAGACGACTTTGTATGAGTTTGCATACAGTAAGCAGCCATTAAAAACTGTACGAATTTGGGGGTCAAAAAGCATGCCAGAAACTAAAAATAATGAGAAAAATTAAACACACTTAGGAAGCCAGAGGAAAACAAAACAAAACCTGTAAATGCAGTATTAGAAGTTACTTACCAATAGAGATAGGGTTTATCCTTATCTACATTGATATTGTTTAGGGGATCCATACGAAACCAGGTGTTAAGAGTAAACCCATTTTGATAAGGCCACTTAGCAATAGGAGGCAATGCAATTGCCTGGAAGGAAGGGAAAAAAACAATAATGAAATTGCATGTACAAAAATGAATTTTTTGAGAACCATTGTTAAAAGCAATCACTTTCTAAATTCCTGTCATTCTAGATCTCCAAATCTGCTTTAACCTTCAAGTAGCGTTTTTGAATAAATGCATTAGTTTTCCATCTATTTTAAAATACTTCCATTTTTGACTACATAAATTCTACCAACAAAGGACATAAAATTAAATTTGCGAATGGGCAAAATTAAAAGAAAAAAAAAAAAGTAGAAAAACTTCTTTTCTACAAATTAAAATATAAATTCAGCTTTCAGTAAGTATTCATCTCATCAACAAAGTTAAACATCAAGATCAAACTAATTTCAACAGATAGTACAAGAGATTCACTGTTAAAACTACAGTATTAAAAAAGTAGTTCTCTGAGAATTAATATCACTATCACTTTTATTCCTTTCCCATGAACACTCAGTGAGGTAAGAGACTGAATATTTTACACCTGTTCTCAGTTAAATAAATTAATGTTAAGGCAAGGCCTAAGAAAAAATCTGATTTTTCAAGATTTCATATTTCTGCGCTGACAGAAGAAGAGGTTTCAGAAAACAATTCATCCCTGGCAAGACCATGAATACCTCATCTAGCTTTGCAGTTAGGTATTTTTTAAGGAAAGATGAACTTTAGAGGTCACTTATAAAGTGTTTGCTATGATAACACTAAAAGATAAAACAGATTTTTTGCCACAGCCTAACAACTGTACACAAAATTGATTTTAAATTAAGTAATTTTAAAAATGTAAGAAATTAAATGTTTGTAATTACTTAGATTACTGTAGTAGCCAATAATTACAATACATTCTTTCTCCTTTCACCAGACAAAATATTGAATATTTTATACAAAAACAGTTAAGAAATAATAGCCTTTAATATTACTTCTTGAAATAAGTTGTATATGAAGGCAAAGCAGAAGAAAATTTTATATATAACAATAGCATGCTATTTATAAGTGTATTTAATTGATATTTTTCAGTTTCAGTAAACTAATGTAAGATCTTACTACACTTTGAAATAATAATGACTAGATAATTAATCTTTGCACCAATAGTACTTTTTTCTTATCAAAGCTATTAGTGATACTGACTGAACAGTGGCACAGGTTGACTAGTAAAGTCTCCATCCTTGGAGATGTTCAAAAGCCATCTAGACATAGCCCTGGGCAACCAACTCTAGGTTTCCCTGTTTCAGCACAGGGGGAGATGGCCAAGATGACCTCCAGAGATCTCTTCCAATCTCAACCTTTCAATGATTCTGTGTGATACCTGCGTCACAGTTGGAAATACTTTTCCATAACTGCTCAAATGTTGTGCTGTCCCAGTTCATACCAAGGACTACAAGGAGTTGCAGAAAACTCATTCACTGCTCAAAATGAGAACAGTCTCTGGGCAGTAGTCAGATGTAGAAGTATGTGAAAAAACAAGGTACAGAGTAGGACTGACTTTTCATTGGCTTTATATGAAAGGCAATTGCTGAAATGGTTTTAAAAGCAGAGACATAGGTAATTAAGAATGATAGGGAACTCATGGTAAATTTTAAAATTACATACAGCAACATCCTCAAATTATGCTAGTATCTCACAAAAGAAGTAAAATCGATTCTGCTGCTTGCCTGATACTAACTGCTCTGTACAAAACATTCTAAGGAACTCCTTTGGGACATCACTCTTGCCTCCTTAGAGGATGTTCCCTGCCTGAAACAGGAAAAGAGCTGCTTCATGACAAACAGGAAGAACATCTGGGAATAGGATGGTCACCACAAGATGCCCTGCTCAAGGAGTGACTAATAGGCTACTTATACAGGCTGGCAAACACGTAACACAGAGCCCTTCAGTTTGGATAGTGAAGCAGTTCTCACCAGCAGACAAAAAGCAGGCTCTTTTATACTGCCACTGGACTCTTGATTGTACAAGGAGCATGCACCCAACTTTGAACAGGACCAAGCTGGTATTTATCATGAGAAGTAAACATGCTGTTTCCCTGCCTGATGTCATCACAATGCATCACACCCAAAACCCTGAATTCAGTGCCAGTAAACTATGGCCATCCACTGTCTTTCTTCTAATGAAGTGTTTTGATGTTTGGGTCATTTTAAAAGAAATCACTCTAGGTCCACTTCAGAGGATGACTGCTGTCCAGTGTAATCTAACATGCACTACTTGAGAAATGTAAATTTGAAATTCACATTTCTTGATTTACAGGGTACAATTAAACATTGATGAGTGGTACATAAAACAAGATCCTAACCAAGGAAAGAAAAATGCTCATTTTGCATTTTAGTCAAGACAGTTTATATTCCAGTAACTGATGTCCCTCTTCTGACAGATAGGAATATTTGAAATTATTCTGCAAAATTGTTTTTGAACCTCTGATACAAAATTAAATATAAGAGAGACATTTCATAAGGGTTTGCCTCTGAAGCCCAGAAATGTCAAAGCAGTATATTTCATTGTAGACATTCATACTCTGCAACAGCTGTCTTGTTGCTGCATGTACTTTTAGAAGAGCTTAACTGTGGTTTTTAATTCAGCAGTAGCAAATGAAACTCTCTTTCAAAACTCAGTAATTAATTCCTTACACAATCCACCCTGTGCATTTTGCTGATACATCTGTGCAGCTGAATATCAAACAAGATCAAGGAAGTGATCTAGCCAAAAATAACCTAGGTGAAAACCAGTGATTTTCAGCCAGTTTATTCCCTGATGCAATCTGCCACACCAGCAGCAGTATTCACAAAGAACAGGAAATGGTGGTGGATTATTCTTGAAGAGTAACCTCAGTGCTGTTGAGGAAATGCATGCAGAACAGCTCAAGAGAAGCTCCTACCACCCTTCATGCACTGCCATGAAAAGACAGGGATCTCAGGATTACTTCCTCTTAAAACATTCCAAGTTTACCACAAGCATATGCTATTCCATGCCAGAATGGAACTGAACTTCAAATCCACATTTCTAAGTTCTAAACATTTGTATTTAATGCCTTAATAACTGTATTTATAAACCTGTATCCAATATTTGAATTTATTTGTAGATACATGCAGTGAATGAGAGAGAGAGAATATCCATTTGAGAAGGCTGCAAAAGGAATACAATTTCATCATCATAAGTGATCATAAAAAATAAAGCCAAAAGAAGACTGAGTTTAACTCTCTGCCTTGAGGGAAAGGAAACAGCTGATGGAGTTCAAAAAAAAAGACATAACAAAATTTATTACTAAGTTGTCACTGCAAACAGCTGTCACTGTAAAAGCTCATCCCTACATTTTCATCAAGCCTCTGCTCTGTATAATATCTACTATATTATTCACATAAAATACACCATTCTTTGGAATTTTCAGGTTTCACTTCTATGATAACTTCTCCAGACAAACATCTGCTATATGACACTCCATTCTCATTCAAGTGCAGTTTAGCAACACTACAACTGCCTTGCAAACCTACAGAAGGCAAGGTCTACACTGTTCAAGCACATACTCCCCACCCCTTATTTCCTTTTCAAGAATTTTCAAAAGCAAATAAAAGGAAATGCAAATGATGAGCAACTTATTTGTTCCTCAAGCTTTATTATTTTGTTTGACAACTTACTGCAGCACTACAGCCTGGGAAGTTGAAAAAGGTATCAGGCCCGTGTCTCTGTGGCATCTGATTAAGGACTGATAATAGTTTAACTGCATGTCTTGGCTGTGAAAACAAGAAAATGGCAAAAAAGTTAATACGACCATTTTTGCACTTTCTAGGCTACAACGGAAATTGGACGGTTTTCAAACAACACAGCAAATTAACTCTAAAGTAGTTAGCAAAAATGCTTCATAAACATATGTTCAATCAACATAAAAAAAAAAAAGTCAAGTTTATATGTCCCAGGAGACAATTTATGTTAACTTCAGGCTTTAACAGAATGACACTTAATGCTATATCTGATCACAGCTTACCCAGATTCCATTTTCGCCTCGAAGCATGCTGAACAAAAGCTTCAACTCTTTGACAGTGATGCTGTAGCTGGCAAGAACCCCCAACATATCAACTAGGAGATCTTCAAAGGAAAATAAAGTTATTCTGAACTCTGCATTTCATTGGTTTGACAAAAAAAAGCTGAAAAAGTTAATACCTTTAAGAATAAGTGTATTCACAAATTCCATAAATCAAATTTAGTTGCCTTAAATATTTTACAGAATTTCATATTCTTACTGTTCCATTTATTTTAGAAAAATAAAAAAATAAATGTGCAGCTTTAGAATTTGCATCACACTTGCAACAAAGTATTAAACTTATGAAAAATTAATTCTTCCCATTTAACCACATTCATCATAAATTATAACCTTGCTTGCTTGGCTCCTTTCTGTCACATACTTCTGAGATAACGTTTTCTTTATTTCTCTGAAATTAGTATTTTCCAAAAATTTCTGACCTAAAAGATGCTTGGCATTATTATTTAACTTAAGCACAGCGTTACTGAGAATTTCTATAGTTCCCACAGTTTTGCCACAGTGATAATGCTTCAAAACAAAGCCAAAACAAACCAAAGCAAACAAACACACACATAAAAAATCCTCAAACCACAAACCCACAAAAAAAAAAACCCTCACAAAAAATTAAAAAAGAAACAATAAAGACTACAATAAAAAGATGAAAAGAAGTGATCAAAATTTATGTAATACAGCTTTCATTGAAACTCCTCAAAACCCATACACTTTTAAATAATACAATTACCTAGCGGGCCTTTCAAAGAATAGCAGGTCTAAAATATCTGCAAGTGCTTGGACCTTCATTTTAAAGCACAGAATTTAATTTTCACAGTTTTTTAGTCTGTTGTTGTGGTTTAAGCCCAGCTGAATCCAGGGCACTTGTGGGATGCTGGACCTCACCTTAGACTCCACACTTTCTTTTGGAAAAAAACGCACTACTAAGAATTACTATTTCCTCGAGAAGGAGGAATAACTTTTTACTTATCTTCACAGATAATTCAGAGATAAAGCAATGAAGTACAGAGATTTAAACACACACACAAAAAAGGGAGGACAGGATAGAATCAGTATTAACAAACTTTCAATGTGGTCAAAAATCAGAAATTTCCCCCATAAAACATGAATAAGCATATATCTTATTTGCAGGACTACATGCTCTCCTTTAGAGAAAGGATGACTCTTACGGATGCTGACAAAGAGTAGTCTTGAAAAGCATTCATCCTTTTTGAGGAGATTTTGCATTGATATTTTAAAACAAATTTTCTCTCTGCAAATCCCTACATATGTATTTTTGCGTAAGACCATCAGTATCTATTTAACTTGTTCCACTGTGAAACCAACCTCTGGTTCTCAGTCCGCAAAACTCATGTGTGAAGACTGAAATATCAATTAATTTACAGGAGATATACAATAAGCAGTTTTGTGAATAAAATTATGTCAAGAAAAGCAAAACAAAAACACTGTAACTTGAAGTCATTTTCATAATAAGATCTGAAGATATTCCTATTGTTCAAGTACAGACTTTTTCCCCTCCTTTTCTTTAAAGAATTTATTTAATCTTCCCTTTAAAATTAGTGCCACATTTGTGACAGAATTTCTTAAGGGAAACCAAAATATAGCTAAGAAAACTAAAACCACATGTCATTTATGATGGTGAATTCTATAACTCAGCTCTTCATCAAATACCTACAAGCACCTGCTGCTTTCACTGTAGTCTCCAGCCTGTAATGTGAAGCCGGCAGTGATTGCATATATTCTATATGATTAGAAATTGGGAACAGTAACATACTGGAAACTCAAAAAGAAGAATCAGCACAAGTGAATACCAATCTTTGGCTGAGAATACCCAAATTCTTATTTTGTAGTCTTAGCTTGCTTTTTAAATCAAGCTACTTTAAATTTTGCTTTCTTTAGAGAGAAAAAACTGTTGTGTAGAAACAAAGTTTTTAGGTGAAAATCAGAACATAGATGACAAAAGTGTAAATTAATGCAGTCAAACACATACATGATTGACAGGTTTTTAAAACTACTGAACATGTGCTGCTTTGAATCATCATTATAGCCCTGTTCTGCCTTATGGCACAGAAAATTTCTTATTTCTGCTGAAGATGTTGATAATCCGCAGGCATTAGAAATACATATTTATAAATAATGAATAAAACATTGATGTACAGAAGTGAATGTAAGCTCCCTAACAACATAACTCTGGGTAAAACAAAGTCCTGAAAAACTGAAGCCCAGTAGGTAATATATAAAGAAAAGAACACATGTAGAAAACAAATCCACTACTTCTACTTTAAAATATTGCCATAAACACACCTACAGAAGGTTTGTTTCTTGTTTCAATATAACCAGATATAAAAAGAACTGCACTCTATTACATAACTTTATTCACAATTATTAGAAAACTCATATAAAAGACTCAGTCCACATCTGGTTTATAATACTAATAATCCACTCATCTATAAATAGAGGAAGGTTACAAAGCATTTTTTTAAAATTTTTACTTCATTTTTTAATATTAAATATGACCACATATAAAAGTGATATCTATGATCTCATTTCAGAAACAAGATTTTGGAAAATGATATTACATTCATAAGGAGAAAACAGTCACCGTTTCTCATTTTCAGTGTCTTTCTAAACGCACTGAATGCAACCAATTTTATGCCTGTTGATGGCAACTTCTGACTACTGTTATATATGATCTATAAATTAACAAGAAACCTTGAAGGAATTCTTAATTCCATCATCTAATATGAAAATACAGTGGTAAAAGAGCCTGTCTGTCTTTCAAGTAACAGTGAGCTTATATTAAAATGAATGATATGGTATTAACTTTAGAAGACATATTAAACAGCATTGGAAACATATTAAACAGTTCAGGAAAACTACCTTTATGCCTCTTAAGGCTTTTAGTAACTGACTGCCATGAAACTGATTTTAAATTCTGTCAGTGAATTAATTTCTACAGGTTGGCAAATTATGTTAATGTTGAAGCTTTTCTTATGGAACCCATTGAAAGAGAAATGCTTGTTAACAAATCATTAATGACACAGCAGTCAAAAGCTAGATTGTTACTGAACAACCAGGAACTGCTTAAGTGCTTAAGAAGTCAGTCCCAGCAATTTTAGAACAACTACCTACAGCATCACAATAGAACTGCAGGACATAAAATGAGACTTAGGGGAGACAGACATTCTGTATGAGTTCTGGCTACTTTCTCATCCATCATTCAGACTTCTGTGAAGGCACTACCGACACACAGTCCCAAAGAGTCTCTCACAGCAGATGATCTGCATCACTACTCAGCAGCTTGAAACAGAGAACTGCAAAAAGTGAATCCTTCAAGGAAGATCCTTAAAGTAAAAAAAAAAAAAAAAGTGCCAATCGCCTATGCAATTAATTTACGAACCTTTTCCCCTTAACCACTGCTAAAACAGCTGACCATCCTCTGTCTTAGTATAACAGATTATCACGGTACAAAGACAACTTCTGACAAGTGATGTTTCTGGAAAGCAAATGGGAATACGAGTAGTAGTGATCCCATCTGGACTGCAACTGAGACTTTCCAGGTGATTAAGCTTTTATTCTTGACCACAGAATTTGTGAAACCTCAAGAACTGAGATATATAAAATGCTGAGAGGCCTCATGAATCTGACAGTCATAACCTAAACAGAGAAGTTCTTCTCATTGCAAAAGACTGGGTACATGTTTATTTGCTGTTGTCTTACTTCCATAAAACCAGAGAAGAGTGGTTTCAGACTTAGTTTGGTCCTGAAAGCATGCTGTCAGAACATAAAAAAGAGATTATGCCTGTCTTGTCTATTTAAACCTTATCTAGGTCTAATCAAAGCATTTCCTAAAGGAACAAGTGAGGTGACCTAAAAACAAATAAACAACTCCCCAAAAACCCAAATAAAAATCTGTACCCTTTACAGACGATAAAAGCCAATTGCAAAATATAGGGCTGACAGTGTCTGAACTGTTTTGGTAAGAAAGTTGTACTAAGTTCCTAGGAGTAAGCACTAACACAGCTCCTGTTCAAAATATCCCCCTCCCCCGCATGTTAAAAATCATTTTAGCACCAAAGATCTTATTTTATTCTCTGGGTTTGGAAAGTTCCTAGAAGTGTTTGGGGCAAAGCAGCTCTGTAGTTCTGGTGTCATAATGACTCTACATTGCATAGCAGAGTTAGAGAACACAGATACTGCATTAGTTGTCACCAATTTTGTCAAGTGCCTACCACTGAACTAGTTAATATCTGACCGTAATAATTACTTATGACTTATTACCAACATTTTTTTCCATTTAGAAAAGGGATGTGAAATGCTTGAAGAAATCAAGAGAAAAAAGCAAAATGATGAATTTGGTTGCTTCCACACCTTTGTAAGAAAAATTCTAAAACCCCACATTCTCATCTATTTACAATTATCAAAGAAAGACCCTACAAAGTGTAATTCTGTTAAATCCCTGCTCATGATACATACAAGAGTATTTAGATAATTTGACACACATTTCAGAACTAAAATGCCAACATAATTCCAATTTTTAGGTTTTATTTTATATTAAATGTGCTCTCTCTGTCTGTATAAGTATACAGAAGATAAGCTGAGCCTTTGCAAAAGGTCTCTTTCTGAAGTACTGTGTGAGGACTCTCAAAAAAAGATTAATGGGGTAAAGGCTCTATTTTTTTTTTTTTTTATTAATGTACTACCCGTGGCTTATATTAATAGTTGTGAATTCAGAGTGATTTTCCAATTACCAAATGCTCCTGGAAGTCAGATTCTATGCTGCTGACTTCTGTTTCTACAATTAGCTACACAGTTTTTCAAAATGGGTACATCATTACAGTTGCATATGCCACATACAGAAGTAGTATTTAGGGCAGCTCAAAGTGGATAAATTTTATTGATAATGATTACTGATGTAAGAATATTATTTCCATGAGTGAAACAAGACAGAAATATTTGTTTTCATCACCTAATGTCTTCTATTTAACATGAAATAAAGCAATATCATCACCCTTTATACCATACTAATGTATTTACAAGTCCTGCAAAAAAACCCCATACTTGGTGAAAACAATTGGTTTGTAAATATATTGACGTATTAGACTTCAGTCTGAGCCTTGCAGAACAATATTTAGCATAAGACTTCTGGTTTTTGCATTTACGTGTATATTTCTAGTCAACAAGTTCTTCACTAAGACTTGCTTTGAAATACAAAATGTAGCTTATCCAAATACTTTAATATTAAGACACATTTATACTGGAAAAGAAAGAGGAGGGAAAAACTATTCCTGAACAATACAGCTTTGATGGATTCTCTTCTTGTTTCTGGTCTGAAATCCCTGCTGGTTTCCTGTTCCCCAAAGCCTATGTATATGTTAGGAATCAGATTGGATCAGGACCAAAATGTCAGGATTATGGAAGACAAAACTCTTCAATCTTTTAAAAATGCCTCACAATTTCAGTGTCCTACTATACAAAAATTAAGAAATAATTTCACAGTGATTTGAAAGAAACTGTCTTAAGTTTTTCCCCAAGTAAAATAAGTAGATAAATACTAATCATAGGTAGCTCTAGCCTACCATATTTAAATGTGACAACAAAACCTGTTCCTCCAACCAAGTAATTCAGGATTACAACCTATACCCTACTACTGAGAGATACAGCATGAAATATAAAACCCTACACTGAAAATGTTGTGCAATAACTTTACACTTATTTTCAGTAAATTAATAAAGTATGCAACTTTTTTAATGCTGTAAAAAATTACAGATGTTAAAAATCACAAGTACAAAACCCAAGGAGTTATATAGGGATCACAGCTATACATTATGAAACTACTGTTTAATATAATCCAAGTGTCCTGCATTCAAACCTGTGAATAAATTCTGATATGTTGTCAGATACAGGTTATGTTTAAAGTGAATCATGATAACAATTTTAAGATCTGAGTGACTCAAAATGATCAATACACTTAAAAACTAAAACATTACCTTGTCAGTTGAGAAGTCTGACATGTAGTGATCTTAATTATGCTCAAAATTGCTTTTTTATCACAAAGATGTTATCTCCCCAGATGAATTAATAGGCAATTATTTTAAGCAAAGTATCTACATATATTTTGTACTAAGAATATATTTTTGTCATTTTTCTGAAATTGATAAAAAAGTACTTCTGACTCAATAGCAGTACTAACCAAAATATTACTTTAAGTAAAAACCAAGACATCCCAAGCCCTTCCATAATCTCAGAACATTGACAGCTCAAGAATGCAATAATTATTTTATCAGTTGGCAATTTATACCTGCAATCATGTCGTCCACAGTACTCATCTTCAGCAGTACCTGTTCAATTAAGCCAACTTCTGTGCTAGTCTGTAAATTACGGACGCTTTTACGTAGAATTGCTGTGAACATACTCCATATTTCTGCTTGGCACGTTACATCACAGTGCTCCAAAAGCTCTGACATGCACGTAATGCTCTCTGCATCCTGGATTATAAAGTTCATCTCTAGATCAAATTCACCACCAACCAGCTACAAAAGAAAAAAAGAACAACATTACAATGTGAAATACATAGCTTAGTGTCGTTCATAATCTTCATTATGACCAACACTGATATTTTTTTTTGCATTATGAGAATCATTTAGATATGAGAAGCTCACAGCTATTATCTGTGTACAGCAAACTAAAAATCATACTATGCAAAAAATAGCTTGCACAAAATCTATACATTATCATAAAATACTACTTTTAATTTTGTCATAGTGTTGAATACAATACTTCCATAAAATAAATCAAAAGATATTTGAAATATTCCTTCCTACAAAGGTACAAACAATAGTACTGATGAAATTACAGCCTGATTCCTATCTACCGAGATACTTGCAAAACACTGTCCAAAGTCCTGAGCTCCCATTAAAGAGCATGACTACCGGGCACATTTAAAAATCAATCTTACTCCTCCTAATGGCAAAACCATCTTTCATTTCTGAAATAAAGCCTGACTCTTATGCATCCTATTTTATCCTAGTAGCTTTGAAGAATTTCGAAAGCACCAATGCTAAATTTCAATAACTGCAAATACCAACTTTAGAAAGGCAAAACAACAGAATAATTCTAAAATAATTTCAAGACATTATTTTCTATTTGTTGCAGAAAAATATGTAATTAAAATTACAATAATATATTTTAAATTAAAGAGATTAAAAGAATTCATCCAAGTGTTTAATTTCAAGTAACTTTTAATAGAAGGCGGTTTCATAGTCTAAAAGCAATTGGAATTTCCTTCAAACTGAACTTCAAACAAGAAGCAAGCTGAAATACTATGCCAACTTCTTTTTCCCTGCTGAACCTATCCAAATATTCAAAGTCTTTTTTCAGACCCAATCTTCAGACAAAAATATTAAAACTAAGCAAGGACTAGCTTTGGCTTTTACTGTAATTCATACTTTTCATTCACTTACAAATTACTTTTTTTCTGTTAATTAATTGCTAACAAAAATTTACAATTTTCAAACCTAAAGCCTCTAATATATTAAATATATAAACTGTCCTAGTTTTCCTCAGACATTTAATTACATTCTGTCGTAGTTTAAACCCAGCTAGACAGCACCCCCC
>JBAFWW010063325.1:25694-44808 GCA_036873685.1 Agapornis canus | reverse complement strand
AAAAAGAAGGAAAAAGGGAAAGGAATTTTTATACTTCCTATTCAGATAGAAAAACTGCTTCTTACATTCTTAGGCTATTATTATGGTTGGAAAATTGGTAAAGCAATACTTTCACAGGATGAAATGATGAAAACAGAAGAGCTGCTAAGAGAAAATCCTGCTGAAACTGCCTTTACTTTTTTCTTCCTTAATGCTCATACATTTTCACCGACTAATTAACTTTTCAATAAGGACTTCATCTTTAGTGATTTGACCTAGCTTTATTTTACAATGTGAACCACCCAGTAACCTCAGGAGTTCCACTAGGAAAACAAAGGATGGATGATGATGTCCCTGTTACTTCCAAAGTTAACAAAGAATGAAATCTGACAATCAAACTGAATTGAACAGGCTTCTAAGGCTGCTAAGAGTTCTGTTTGCTAACATCAGAAATAAACGAAAGCATCCTAAATCTTTAAAAATGGGCTACTTTGAATGATAAGGTTTAAGTAAATTGCAAATGCTACCTTGTGACATTTTTTCAAAGTGGTGGTAATGAGATCCATAGGTGATTTAAACAATTTAATAATAATGACATTGATATAAGGAACACTCACATTGGCAACAATTCAGTAATTGTCTGAACAGGAAGAACTAGCCCTCCCTGGTGGTTTGAAAACATATCTGAGATTTGAAAAGCTGTACAGAGCTCTTATTTAATCTGAGCAATTCTAAAATGATATGAAAAGGTAAGTGGGTTTGATTTAGTGATGTCTATATTTCAAGTGACAAGATGTTGATGATAAAAAAAAGGCAAAAGATGAATGGTTGGTTTATGGAGACATCTTTTGGCTTAATATCTAACACCATGTATGTATGTGTACATTTCTCTCAATTTTCCAACTATTAAAAGAGAATATTAATTAGATTTCGATTACATTCATTTTTTTTTTTTAGCTGTGGAATGCACACTCACATTTTTTATTTTAAAAACTAATGTAGTAGCTAGACAAAATGCTTTGAATCTGTTATGCTACCAGAGCTGATCAGCTGGAATGATAGCAAGTGCACCTTACTTAAGAATATGGTATATTTTATTTCTGTGGTCAAAATTATCCGTGAGATTCCTGATAATGAACAATAAGTGCAGTGAAATACCTTTTTAAACCTTTTCAGTGAAGTTGATATGTTTTGCATCTTCATGGCTTAAAGTTTAGGTGGGAAAGAGAAAATTCTTTGTTATAGGTACCACAGAGTTTGAGTTTTGTGTTAAAAGTCATTGGGGCTTACATAGGTAAAGATCTATAAAGATCAGTGTTAAAATATATCACACAACCTAGAAGTGTCCAGGGATGAACTTGGATAGTGGATTCAGTGACTCTGAATTCAGTACATAAGTGAAGATGCTGCAGGTTACTCTTTCTAATAACCTGCGTGACCCCTGCAGGCTGCCCTACTGGGGAACCAGTAGAATATAAATTGCTCCAGACAGGTCCTTATCATTCTGTTAACCAAAAAATGTCACTGAATTTTGTGGGTGGAGTTTAAGAAATACCATTATGCTTATTTAGGTATAACAATTTTGGTTTTAGTAATTTAAGATATAGTATATGGATAAAACAACTACTTACATGACCTAGGGTACCAATATGTTACATTCACAGTGCCTGTCCACTGGAAAAATGTATAAAATTCCTGAGTATTGATGCAATTTTTAATATGTAAAATCCATATTTAAATACTATGTCTCAACTTTAAACTAGTTTTGAGGTGCAAAAATCTAATCCCAAGGGAACTGCCATTGAATTTACATTTATCAACATGAATTCTATCAGTTTAGAAAACAAGCAAAAATGCCAAAAGCTTTTTTTTTTTTTTTTAATACGCATGGACTGTATTAGACATTTAGGGAGAAATGTTGAAGAAAAAATGGAGAAGTTTTTCATGTAGATGCAATACTTCATAGATGTGATTTTTTGTGTGTTTATAGCATTAAGTTGTCAGAAAATGTGCACTAAAAAAAAAAAGATAAAATTATCCAAAGAATGAAATAATAGAAGTCTTCATGCAATACTGAACTCTAAGGAAATGCACTGTCTAACAGCACACTGGCTGTCTTAGATCTGAACCAGATCTCATACTTAAGAAAAACAGTTAATAATGGGAGTTAAAAATGTTCAGTGATAAGTTTCTCTGTGAAGTCTACAAATATCTATTAGGATGTCCATTAGATCGCATCAAATATTACCTTTCACTCATTTTAACCTTCCTGCAGCTGAGTTCTGTGAAGTTTTATGTATTCCTGCAGGGAAGCTTCAGTCTGAAAAATGAGGAGACAAAGGTGTAAATCTTTTGAGGTTCAGTGCCCATAAGGTCATCCCTCAAACAGCTGGGCAGAAAGGAAGTGTGTGGCTCTGGAGCCATTATATCATTTCCTCTTCTGTTTCCTTTCAGCTACTTGTGCCAGAAAATGGCTAATAATGGGCTATTTGCATAGGGCAACAGGAGAAGGCAGAGTAAAGATGCTTTAATGCTGAATTTCCTTTCTAAATGTAGTTATAAAAACTGGACTAAAGAGGGCAGGAGATACTCTATTTAAAAAGTAAATGCAGGCAACTGGGTAGTAAAACTCTATGGGGAAACAATAATATGTATTTCAGTATGTAATAAAGTGATTTATTTTCAATAAAATCTGTAAAACTGCTTTAGTTACTTTGACACCTTGATTAACTGGAGTTTCAAAGATATTTGTATGTGTGTGTAACTTCTTCATACCAACAGTTCCGAATACTTTATTGCGTGTGCTATTGAATATGTATGTTTTACAAGCATTTGCTACACTGTAGTTTTACTGGATGTCAGGGTCAAAATAGATTAATATAAGACCTCAGCCAGAAAGCATTTCTGTGGCAGCACATGAAATGTAGCACTCTTCACTGTTGATGGTTTCCCTGACTTATTTCTTGGGATGCTTTACACTGAGCTATGGGCTACAGGATAGAAGTATTTCCTCTGAAATCACTGATTAGCATTATAAAATCCATCCCTAAAAAGTCTGCAGCAGTTGAGGAAATCTGAGATCTAGATGTACCAGGAATAAAAGGATTAACAAAGCCAGGCTGCATTGTATATGTACAATTAGAGTCTTCCTATGGGCTGCACCTTAGAAAGTGCAAAACTTACTTTCTTGTCTCCTGCACCACACAGACATGTGCAGCACTGATAAAGGGCTTATGTTGCAACCTGCAAAAGTCCCAGAGTTTTTGCTGAAACCTCTCACCTGAAGACATTACATTACCTCACACCCAAAGGACATACAGTGACTAGCAGAAAATACTTGCTCTTACACACAAGCACAGTGGGGAAAATTTATATCAGGAGGAAATCCTAGGTTTGAGAAAGACACTTTTACTTTTTTTTTTTTCTTTCCTTAACAGATGCAGTGTCTGTGAAAGGCTGTAGCTTAACCAGGGTGGAGGAGGCTGTGGGAAATGCCTCTATGCTGCCTTTTCCCTGCCTGGTGCATAGGGTAGCCCCAGTGCAGACCTGATTTTACTCAGAGGCATTATTGTGCTCTGGCTAGATGTAAATGACACATTGCAGGGATGCAGGAGGTACAGGCATCACCCTGCCAGAATGGTTTTCTCTCACCCTTTCAGTTCTCTTTCCTCTATACCAACATAAAGATATATAAAGCATCTATCTTGCAGCTATGCCATTACCACATATGCCAGCTGATCATTAAATAGGCTGTCTTTTTTGAAAAAGATGGCTACAGTTAGGCTTGGGGGGCACTCAGCTATGGTAAGTCCCCATCAAAGGTTGAGTCTCCTGATTCCTGTGCTTAAATACGATATTTTTCCAGGAATTTTCTGGTGCTGGAAATGAATGAGTCACACACCAGAATGAATCTGACTTCTACTACTTAACAGAGTCCTATATGGATTTGTTTTGTCCACCTATATATATATATATATTCATCAACTATACTGGGATAAAAAAATATAAGCTGGAGATATTTTTTAAAACTGCTTAATTTCTATGTATATTTCATATATATATGTATACTGAATTAATAAAATAATGCTGAAAAATGCTGAAATATTAATTTTCATAAAGCTTGGTCTTAGAAAAAGTGATATTATTTTTCTGAAATAGAAAAGGTATTTATCTTAAAATAATTCAAAACCCGATACCTTAAAAATGTTGAAAAAATCTGTCTTATGTATATTGACAACCTCTGTGTTTTGTTTTCGCCTGAACACACCAGGAGTCTGCTGCTGTTGGTTAAAAGCTTCCAGTGCATTCAGCTCAGACAGTATTAACAAGGAATAAACAAGACCTCACTGAAGTTTTAGAGTAACATCTCAGAAACATCAGTATTTATGGTTCAGTTAATTTTAAGTAAAGACCCTCTTTTTCTGATATCAGAAATGCAGGAAATCAGAACCACAATTTTGCTTCAAAGTCCCTGTTTAACAGTATTTTTTGTTGTTCCCTAGGTTGTTTTAGCACTGGTGTAGGTCAGTGCAGTGAATGAACCGAACAGTAGAATACACGTTCTTTGAACGCAGAAAGATTAGAAACTTGTCTCTGGAAGAAAGTTCAAGAGTAAACAAAGGTTGCATGATTCCCTTGGGAAAACACTCAAGTTACACGTCATGTGTTAAATGTTCTTCTAAACCTTGGAATGTTGGTCCTGTTTTGAATTTCATCTGCACTATGACACTCTTGCTAATATATCACTACAGAGCTGAAAGGAAAAAGACACCAGAACTCCAGACAACAATGTGTGAAAAGAGCATTATTAACTTCAGGACTTTTTTCCAAGGTTGATGATAATTTACTACTTAGAACTAAGACTTTTTTTAACATGTTAGAATTTTAAAACAAAAAGTATGCAGAATTTATTCCAGTTTGAGATGTAAATTATGCTGCCAGAAGGATGGATGATATGTGTAATGGAAGAATTAGGTCTCTTAGACTAAAGTAGATTCTGGTAAATTATGAAATAAGCAATGAGTCTGTGGCCAATCCTGGATAAACTAAAATTAATATAAATGTGATGAGCATCTGATGACACAATACCTTTTGCCCTTTTTGAGTTGTGAATTTCCATGTACAGACAGTTCACAGCAGCATGCAAACATGTGCTTCTGGCTAAATGCTGTCAGAGGTAACTACATTCCTAAGGCTTTGCAATATTTCCTACTGATGTGTTGGGCTGGAGATTGTGAAGATCCTACTTCTCAAGAGTCATCTTCAGCTGCTGGCTGCTCCCTTTGCTGCAGCATGGCCAAGCCAACCCCACTATGAGGATTTGGAAGCTCAGGCCCAGGTGTAGGTTGTCCCAGAAGGTGGGAAGGGCAGTCTAGGATCTGTATGTGGTTTATTTTTTTCTATTAATGCAATATAAGCCCAGCTTTATTCCTTTAATTTGACAATGTCTGTGATAACTTTTCTTTTGCCATCAAGACTGGCTATTTCATCTAATGTGGTTTGTGTTTTTTGCAGCTCCAACTAGCTTTTGTGTCTCCACATTGTTTCTGTTCATCTGAAGCCCAGTGATTTACCTGGTCTTTTATGCTCACACATCTTCCTAGGGTGTGCTCTAGGATGGAGAACACACTATCTGAAATAAGCTAAAAATCTTAATTACTTTTCCAGATACCTTGGCTGTGACTGGAATCAGAAAATCACTGTCTGCCATCTGAATGATGTTCAGAAGGTATTTGCTCCAGGGGAACAGTAACTTGGAAGTTTTATAGCAGAATATATTAAAGCTCAATCTTTGCCAGTTTTGAATAAATTCTTTTTGTCTGTATGTATATATATGACATATATATACATATATATAAACATGTAGATACTTATAAAATCTAACTCTGACCTTTGCTTCATTGGCTTTTCCCAAAGGCTCTAGAGAATATGTTTGCAATCAACAGCCTTTTTCCAGATTTAAGTTGAGGTCACCTTTCATATATTTGTAAACTGAAAAATAAAGTTACTGTGGAGCTCCTTTGACAAACTCCTTTTGTTAGTGGCAGTAACATGGCTTATAATGTTTATTTCCAAGAAACTAACTCATGACAGTGTTTATGCCTATAGACTGAAGCCAAGTTTCCTTCTTCATGTTGCCATATAGAAACTCAGGTTTAGTATCCTCAGGATAAACTGATTAAGTTATACAGTTTGACCATATAGTTATAAAACAACGGTGGGAGAAAGGAGAATGTAGAACATGTCAAGCACCTCTGGTGCCACATGATCAGAATTTGTAAATCCATTTCTAAGGAAACCATATATACATATAACTGTGTAGCCTGTGTATGTATCTGCCCTTCCCTGACAGATTCTAAAAACTGTCAGTCAATTTTAGCCACTGAGAGTAAGGGTCATAATGTTATTAATTTTCTATAAATGTAATGAAAGCAGGCAGTTAAGTAAATAAGTGAGGAAAAAGATGTGACAAATTGAGAAATCAGTGCTAGAGAGAGGAGGAAACCATGTTTTATAAATGTTTCTTCTTGTGGAACTACTTGTATACCACTGATCCAGTTTATTAAATCAAAAATTTTATTGAAAACACTAAGGCTGCAAAGACAGAAACTTCCAAACTGATATAATTAAAGTAACTTTGCATTTTCTGCTACTCCATTGTGATACAGGCTGAAATCACACAATCTTATAATAGTTTCCTTTTGATCAGTGCATGAAATGGAAGCTTTTCAGCCAGTATATAATTCCACGAAGCTCACTATATATCAGAGTGTCTTATGCACTGTGTGCTCTTTGAACCTGATTCTGAAGACGTCATTACTAATTTGTTTCGTTTGCTGTTCAGAAGTATTGGGTGACATGGTTTAGTGTGAGGTGTCCCTGCTTATGGTAGGGGGGTTGGAACTAGATGATTGTAAGGTCCTTTCCAACCCTAACTCTTCTATGATTCTAAGTACTGCTATCATGGTACTCCTTTCATAAGGACTGTGAACATGTAGGCTAATGTTCACACTTCACAGGTTGATGACTGAACTTTAGCTTACGAGACTCCAAGGTTGTCTTAGGTAAAGGAAAGTCTCCCTTCTGCTTCCCATTGTGTGGATTTCAGAGAAAAAAAGGGCAGTGTTGAGGGGTAAGAACAAGCTGGTAATATGTGTGATACCTGTGGCTTTTTTTATTCCTGATGGGTCACCAGCAACATAAGACCCACCTGCAGAGTCAAGTCAGTTAGGGGTGTAGTGTACCAGTGGAGGTAGCTCTTGCTTTTCTACAATTCATCTAAAGGTGGAGCCTTGCCGGTCACTGTAGGGCAATCTTCTGCTAATCTGAGGAATTCCATTTTGTATCGATCAGTTGATACAGGCAATGGTCGCTTCACTCAGACTGCAATTTCTTCTTCAGAACTAACTTGGAGGATAGTGTTAGGAAGAGAGACCACTGTCTTCCCCACTGCAGAGATTAAAACGTGTTTGCTTTGATCACAGCTCAGTATTTTACTGAGAAACATACACTTATCTATTGAAATAGGTGAAGATGACTCTCAGATATTTCTAGCTTATTAGTTCATTTAATACATTACCTACTGCTACCTACTTTATAATGGACAAGTATGGTTTTTTTTTGTTATTACAAGGCTGTAACACTCATTTGGTTCAAGATGCTGCCTTTTAACATGTTGAATGGAATACTGAGATGGTGGGGAAAGCTAAATTGTGAATAACCCTGATATTTGATGAGGATTTGAGGGTTCTGTCTGGCATACTAAGCCATAGTCAGTCTGTGATTCCTCTGAACACTTAGCACACTGATCTTTAAATTTTTAGCTCTTCCAGCTCATAGTATTTTACCTGATCCGGAAAAAACACCAACTCTTAGCTTTTCCTAATGTTTGTAGAAAGATAATAGGAAGAAACCACACTTAACAGAGAAACCAAACAGGGGAACCATCAGACTGGGACTGTACTCTTATAGAGACAACTCTGTATATTTCTGGGTTGTTTTTTGGGTTTTTTTAATAACCTTTTTCTTTACCTGAGCTTTTCATAGAAAGCCTGTACCAAATGTTCTCTCTCTCTCTCTGTGTGTGTGTGTGTGTGTGTATATATATATATATATACACACACACACACATGTATTGCAGCTCTGCATGGAAATAGCTTTTAGATGCTGTTTTAAACTCAGCTAAATAATATTTATTAAAAGCTAACTTCAAGTATGAAAATTCATCTCCCTCCGTCTTTTCAGCCACAGCCTATTATGAAGGTTAGTGCCTAACTCTTCCTTGCAGCAGAGCTGCTCAGTCTTTATGACCTAAATGTATCTAGGGCATTCTGCAGCAGCTCTAGCCCACTGTGTGGCTATTTTTGGTGATGTAGCTTTTGTCTGGCAGTGCTGGGGAAGGATGGCATATGCTCAGTGCTGTGCATGTGACTGAATTAATGGTGAATGATGTGGTATGGTTTAAAAAAGAAAAAAAAGTATATGTATTTATAAGTATGTTTTTAAAAAGCTCAGTATAATGTTAAAAACCATATGAATTGAATATGCTCAGCTGCATGAGTTTTCATTTTCCTTTTTTATTTAATTGTATGCTTAGTGGGCTATGCATTAGAAAGCAAATTAGCAAGTTAATTTACCCTGTATGTCAGTGATGAAATAGCTTTTACCTCCTCGGGCCATGTGATCTGAACTGCAATGTGAATGTGTCAGAATACACAAACACTGCTTTTTATTTTTAGAACCATTTTAGCAGGGATGGACAGTAGTTTAACCTGTTCTCTCCTAAGGTTTTAAATTCTCTTTTACAGTCAGTACGAGGATGTTTTTAGACATGTCTTGAATGAGCTTGGGTTTGTTTTTATTTGTGTGTTTTCCATAATCTGTGTTGTAGCTCAAGGGAACCACTTGCAGAGCGGGTTACCTGTCATCATCTGAACAAGGATGATAAAATTAATGATAATTGATCTTTAGTGTTCATAATCAAAGATAATTAATGCTTACACTGTTCTGAGTTTACAGCTCAAGCTGCACAGCGTTTAGCAATTTAGCTCTCAGTCTCACAATTTCACAGGAAGAGCTCTAGAGCCTTTAGTTATTGTTTCTGCCCCAGGGTAACCAGGTTGCCCAGCAGAAATTTGGGGCCAGTTGTGGGGCCGAATGAGAATGCTTGCATCAGAACGAATAATTTGAATAAATGAGATGCTGTAAAAGTAGGGAATAGAAATAGATCCAGGTTGTGAGAAGGTAAGTGATGTTAGCAACCCTGGGTTTATAAGGCTCTGACAGGACCAGATGTTCAGTCCCATTCTCCCAGGCCCTCTGGCTGTATCATAGCCATAAGGCTGCTTTTTGTGTTGCAACTCAGGTTTGTCAGTAGTGATAGGACAGAGCTTTGACTTCTGTGGGCCTTTTTTTAAGCTCATGTGAGCTGGACAGCATGTGGAGTGTGTGGGAGATGCCCTTGTGCCCTACATGAGTACAGTAACTGTTCTGGTTAAACCAGTGATTATTGTAGAACCAGAATGTTTATAAGTTCTTAGTCTTAAAATGGGAGGTCTAACAATGGCATGATCTTGTTGGAGTGACAAATCCAATTTTAATAATTTTGTAATATTTTTTTTATAATAAGAAAAATTTAGAGGAGAATTCTGTTTGGTCATATGACATAGATCTTAAAGTGCAAGGTAAAACATGACAGAAAACTAGGCACTTCTTAAAATCTGGATTGAACGCACTATTAGCCCTTTTTCTACGGACAGGGGAAGTAATATAGCAGTTTCTGTTAAGTTGTTAGCAACTGATTTGTCATAATATTGGACAAAATGTTGACATTAATGGCTTTACTGTGCCTTTTGAAAAGGCTCATTTGTTATCAAGGCAATAGAAACACAACAAGATTTACCTGAAGACCAATAAATGTTAAAATGCCTAATGGTATACCCAATGTCCTAAGAAAACTGTCCGTACATGTGCAAAAATCCTTCACTAAAACTAAGGTCCTATCTCAATTTCATTTTTTATCCGAAATGCATGTTGGTTTGTTTTTTTTTTTTTATTGCTGTAACTGATCTTTGTACTGAGCTGTTTGAAAAGGAAAGGTGTATTCTAAACTGTTGAAGGACTGTTCAAGGCCAACATGGAGACTCCACTGTCATCACTCTCCATTTTATTGTGGAGGCAGGTTGGAGCTGACTGACCAAGGCCTCCCTCCCTTGCAGGCACTGTGTTTTGAAATAGGAAGTGGGGCAGTGTGGTAGACAGCTGCCAGCACCAATAACTGGTGGCTTGAGCTGCTTAACAGAGGCTAAGCCCAAATCTATTGATGCAGAGCAACGGGGAAGTGCTCAGCAGACTTCTCTCCCCCTCCCTGTCCTTGCATATAATCTCGTGATGCTGTGGATGTGACAAACTCCATTTTGATCAGATGTTGGGCCAGAAATGGTGAGAGCAGGTTAGATGTGACCTCAAAAGGATATTTTGATGGCATGCCTTTTGGACACTTTCTGAAGCTGCACCTTTTCCTTCTGTGACACCTCCTCCTTTCTACTCTGGGTTTGCATAATTGGTGGCCGGAATTTTTTAAATGTAGGATGGGAGGCTGAAGCCATGTATGTGGGGTGATATGGATCATGCAATGGATTCACACTAGACCTCTGCAGTGCAAGTGAGTGTACAGCACTGAATATAATGGACGAAATAGGTAAGCACCTTGCTCTTCATATTTCCAGAATTAATCCTTTTAAATGGCTTCCCAATTAAAATTTGTAAATGGAAAACACAGTCACCTCTAGTTGCAGTGTATTTCCTTTGTACTATTACTGTCTAATTAACTGTAAGGAGATGTGATGCAAGGTGTTGCAGAAGAGTAATCTGTGAATACACTGACCTTACAATTTGATTTTTAAGATACATTATCGAATTGAAGGTTTTATTTTATTTCAGTATCTGCTGTTAACAAGCAAGTAATTCACTATCGAGTGTTTTTCAAAACACCAGATTGCTTATTTAAGTTGGCTTCTTGGTTGTAAGTACCCATACACTTGATACATAGAGTGGTTATGTACTTGCTCACATTCAGTCTAATTAGTTTTAACTTTAAATTTGTAAGACTGATGGAAACTGCAAGACTGGGAGTCAATATGTAGAACAGGAAGGGGCCTTTGTGTCTGTAATAGTCTTTTACATAATCTAGGGACTGCAGTAGCTAGAACAGCTATAAAACAACATCCCAATTCCAAAAGTGGTAGCAACTTTGGTATGGGAATGTATCTTTCCTTTATCCACCTTAGGCCAGACAACTGGAGAAGACCTCCTGTGGTTTGAAGTTCCATTTAGGGAGTTCTTCCATGAATGGGGAATTAACTGTGTGTTTTGTAACTCTTAATCTCTTTAGTTCTTCAAGTTTGTGCATGCAGAGCATGAAAACAAGAGTAGTATTTTGTGTTTTCTCCCTACCTCCACTCTGTTTATTTTCTGGTGAATAAACCAGCAAAAATAGTTTAGAAAAGAAAAAAAAAATCTTTCTGATAAAGATTCTTTTTTGCTGTCTCATTTTGTTATTCAGCATGTCTGCTTTCCTCTTTAGTAGTTGCCTGCTATGTGTATGCTGTAATTTTGAGTTATGCCATGAGGGTGTCCTTTTTGTTTGCTACGAGTGATCTCTGAAATAATAAATAAATTGTTTTTTTTTTTCCTTTGCTATAAATGCCACTTAACATACCTGAAAGTAGCCTGATACTGAAAGTAGATTGATGCTATCATGCTTTCTATGTGCAACACCCTCAACTGAGCGTTATCTCCCCTGATGGTGTTGGTAGCTCACAGTCCCTGTACAGATTGGCTTTTCATCTTCTGTATCCCAGGTGCCAGCTGCAGCAGGCCTTCTATTATTTTGGTAACTGGTGTCTGGTATGTTGGACTCCAGAGCTAATGTGGAGGAGTGGAAGCCAACATATATCCTGCAAACTGTGGGGTTGGCACTTCCAGATGTTGCCTTATGTTGTGGTGCCTGCCCTGGCACGCAGCAGTGATCAGCAAGTGCTTGCCCATCATACAATCTAATTCCAGAGAACACAACCCCAGTACAGGTTGTATGTGTTCTCATTGAATTAGGGGTCCTAGTAAATATTGCCTGTTCTGATGTCAGCAATTTCTTTCCATTCACTTAAATAGCAGATAAAAGTAAATTAACTGGAAGGTTCTTTAGTCTCCAAATCATGTTGTGAAATTATGAGAATGAATTATCTGGGGTTTTTTGGGTATGTTAAGTGGGGCAAGCAAAACTTAGTGCTCCTGGAAACAAAGGATTGCTAGCACTATCTGATGCCTTACTACTGTATATTTTCCCTGATGGTTACAAGAATTTCTCCCTTTTTTTATTCTTAATCTTAGATTTTGGGCTTTATCTCTGGCATAGTGGAGGATTTAGGGAGAGGAAAGAAGGGGATGCTGAGGTGTAGAGTAACTGTGTGGGAAACAAGCAGTGGAAATAAGTTGAAACCACCTACTTCACTTTAATTTTAAGCACAATTGCAAACTTCAGATTTGAAAGGCTGATGCTTTGTTGGATCACTGCCAAAATCTGTAGGAATTCATCTGAAATATTAATATTGGTGCAAAGGTAGTGGAAATTCTGCAGCTATCAGATAATGTCGTAAATTAGAAATGGAAATGTAATATATTAAAAAAAACATTATTGGAAGATCTGAACAGAGACAACATTTTATTATAAGGCCATGGTGGAATGAGTTGATAGAAAACAAGGCAAACCTTTATGCAGTCATAACTTATGCCGTTATATCTTTTAACTGGTTATTTTTAAAAGCAAAAAACCATAACAATAGAATTACCACATTAAACATGAAATTCCTATATTTTGGGGCTATTTTAGCATACAAGAAAAACATACAGCTGCTATCAAATTCAGTACTTACAATAAAAAAATATTACAAAGTGAGGTTTTTAAACTTCTCTTGTTATTATCCAATGTGTTGTGCTTGTAAGCGGTGTTATGAAATCAGAGCTGCTGCAGGTTTTAAAACATATGTACAGTGGCCAACATTTGTTAATCAGAAACAAAAGCAGAGGGAAAGGCTGTATAAAATTCTGAAAGATGATGGGGGAGGTGGCTTGGAATAGCTTTTGTATTCACAGGCACCTTTCTGTATGCATCTCCTAAGTACTTGTCTTTCCTTCCCGCTGGCCTAGTTACAAAGCAGATCTGTATTAACAGAAAGATGGCATTGAACAGGGGCAACTGAAGGTGCTGTTTCTAGGAAATAGAAGGTTTGGCTGTTTGTCATGACTTTTCAAAACTAGGGGTCATGTAATGAAGTGTATTTTCACTTCTGTCCTTCACTTGTGATTAGGGAGATGTGATATTACTAGATTGAGAAGCCCATCATTCTCCTCCAATAAAGGAACAACCAATTTGATCAGATAAGAATGATAATGTTTTTTTCCTGTGATTTGTGTGGTGGTTTGGTTTAATTTTTTTTTTCCTACAAAAGGGTGTACAGATTTCTAGGTGAAAAAGCCAAAAAAAAAAAAATAAATCTATAGGTCGGAGTGTGGATGGAGTAGTCACTGAACTGCTGCTTGTTCTGCCTACAGAGACTGAAGCAATTCCTTCTTGTATATGCAGAGCAAGTCCCAGCTCAGACAGAAAGCAGTCTGGTTTATGTATCTGGAGCAAAGGAACCAAAACTACAGGGTTGTTTTTTCTTTCTAACCAGTAAAAGGTTTTAAATACACATCTTGCCCAGCAACCAAACAGCTGGGAAAAAGACATTTATTCACCTGCATGATGTAAGTATGCAGGTGCTTGTTCTTTGAAAGTCTGCAGTAAATTAATGAATTAAATGAGACCTTTGGAGTTGGTAACAGATGTTCCTTGGAAAACTTCAACATTATGTAGTCAAACAAAAGAGGCAGTGTTTTAAGGTGCATATCATTTTGAAAATAATAATTATGCTATTAAAGCCTAATGGTAGCTGAACATAGCAAGTGCCCCCTTTAGCCATGGGGAAAATAAAAGTGGAGATGTTAAAAATGTCTGTTACTTGTAATTCTACTCTTACAATAATGGTTTGGGGTTTTTTGTCAGAGGACATCAATAGGCATGGTGAACTTACAGGGTCATCTAGCTTTGACTTTCAAGCTTAGGTGATATTTTTAAAACAAGGTAGCTGAAAAAGCATCTGAAATGACTCTCTGCTATTTTTAATGTGTCTAGCACTTTAAAAAAATCCATGTAATCCTCTTGAAACAGATGGCGGCAGTGAGTCAAAATCCCACGTTAGGATTTTGGCTTTACCTGGTGCTGAAACCAGTGTCATGGCACAGGGATGCATCACTGAATTTGAAGGTGAAAACCTACCTAAAATTTTAAGTGTTTGAGGGTTTAAGAAAAAAAAAAAAAAGCTGTAGGGAGCTGTGGAGTTGCTCTGGATTTTGGGTTGTCATGATGGTTTTATTTCAGGTTGTGTTGTATCATACCTTTTTGCAGGCTATATTAGAATGTGGAAGTTGTTAACTTACTGTTCCCAAACTTTTCTTCTATAAGGGAAGAAAGATAGGAAGCTAAACTCGTTAACTTCTTCAAATGCTGTGAATACTTGAGCTGCTTAACTGATGGCAGGATTTAAACTGAAGCTTTTGTTTGAACTGTACGTGAGGATAACCCAGGAAAATTTGGGGGGCAGGGTTGAGGTGAGGCGGAAGACGTTGGTATTAATCTTTCCAAGAACCAAAGCTTGCCTTTTCTTTTTTTTTTTCCTTCTTTTTAGGAGGACAGCTGGCTCTTGTCTATAGAACTACAATACTGTCTCTAGAGATGGTGACAGAACATTGGTGTTCTTGTCCAGATAACTGGAAATAATTTAATATAGCCAGTGATTAATGGAAGAAACACTATTTTAGTGTGCTTGTTGCCTGCGCTTGTTTGATGGTAAAAGGAGGCAAATGGATGGAAGGTTAATGTGTTGACACACATTCAAGTTTTTACAGTTAAGCCACTTAGTGGCTAAAATTTATCCCTGTTGCGTTCCAGCAGTTAACCAGAGGTTAATTTGAGCCAACTAGACACAGAAACAACAGTTTTCCCTCAGATTAATATCTGAATTGCACCAAAATGTATTTAAACTTAACAAATAAAAAACCTGTTCTGACTCTTCTATCTACCCATTTATAAAATACATGCACTTAAAGGAAATATGCTGTGTTCAGCAGTGATGGGAAGAGCACAGCACAAGTATGGCATCAATGGGTATTGCCCAGCTACTCTTGAGGATGCACATGCACCACTGTTGCTCTCTGCTGTCAGTTTTCTGCAGTACTCGAGCACTTGCACCTGCCTTCTCACTTAGTTTTGTTACCAACTTCAGCACTCAATTTGCTGCAATTGTGTACCAACAGACAGAGAAATCTTCAAGAGCTCAGTAACAGTTAAAGAAAAAGGATCTGTAGTGTGGTGACTGTAGGATTTTGGGGTTTAGACATGAAATTTTAATGTGGTGTCTTGAGATGCATTCCAATCTTTGTTGTGCTTCCCTAGCTATCGTAACTCCTTTCTAACAAAGAACTTGCCTTTCCTAACAAGTAGAAGGATGAAATGTATGCTGGAATATAGAAGATTTTCAAGAGATGACAGATTTTTCACTAAAAGTTGAAGTCCGTCAAGCTGGTAACTCACAGTATCTGGTGTTTCTAAGGCTCTTATTGCAAAGCCTGGTTTAGTGTTCTTATTTTATTGCTCTAATATCTGCAAATAGCACTTTGAGAAGAGCAAGCATATAAATAACTAGCTTTTCTGATGACACATTAAACTTCAGTGTCTTCTTGGAGAGACATACACACATGAATGTCTCAGTATTTGGGGAGTGTTTCTGCTGCCTTATAAAATTTAGGGTAACTCTGGGCAATTCTTTAGAGTGCATATAGGAGGAGAGCTGATCTTGTAGATGCAGTCACTTGAGAAGCTGAGTTTCTCTGAACTTCAGTGACAGGTTGCTCTTAGGCATGTTGGCACATGCTAGATTTAATCTTTAAAAAGCTAGTGATGTGAGACACTCAGATTTTTCACCTCACTCTACTCACTTTACTGAGAGAGCTTTTCAGCTTGGTGACATGCTCCTGTTCCCTATTTCTTAATGCTGCTTCAGCTAGACTACTGCATTGAACTGCAGAGCAAGCAAAGAGCACATTAAAAGGGATATTGGAAAAGGGAGTAGGAGGTTTGAATGTGTTACATCCATTAGGAATGTCCTGAACAAGAAGTATTGCTGCTGGGCCTGCCAGATGAGTAGTTCAGAAACTAGGTTATTGTGAAATAACTTGGTACTGTTGCAGCCACGAATTATTTGTGTGTTTTTAGATGAGGAAATTACAGTGTATTTGTGCTAAAGTGTGCTATTGTTTTGTGCCATGATAAATACAACATCTCTGCTGCTTTAATCTATACTTCTACAAAGGTAGAGGGAGGTAATGGTAGTTTTATAAGGCCAGATTTGGAGGGGCACTCAAGCAACTGTGCCTAATTAAATCATAAATAAGTCTTTTCAGCTGTATGAAATAAGCTTAATCCTGCAGACTTTAATAACCTGAATGCATACATGGAAGCGAAGATGATATTCCATAGGACCACAGCAGACCAAAATGATATACCTAAACATGACATGTAAATAAGGCTGTGATACTCTAAGTGGTTAATGAGTCTCAGGCCTTTTCCATACTTTCTGCAGGTTTCATACAGTGGCCAAGTGAGACTTAGGCCCCATGGCCTTGCAGCCATTGTTAGCAAACTGTTGTAGAGTGTGCTAGTATGACCTCATTCAGTTTGTCAGCCTGGAGTCAGTGCTGATCCTGTGTTTTATGAAGCCTGTTCATCTGTTCTGGCAAAAACCATCTTAGCTATTCTGCAAATACACATTTCATCATGACTAGACAACCGTAGAAGCATCTGTAAAATAAAAACCAAAACAAGGAAATAGAGGTTGTATTTACTGGGAGCTTTCCTCACTGCTTCAGCCTTGCAGGTGTCTCATACAACATCCACAGAGCCTCTGAGGGCTGGTTTAGTGTAGAGTGTGTATTAGCATCAACATCTGCCTTTTTGTTAAAGACTGCTACTCCTGTCTCCTGGACATGGAGGTGGATGTAGAAAGGGTGAGGATGAGTAACAGTACAAAGAAATTTGACTCCCTTCTCTTTTCCCCTTTCCAAGCCTGAGCTCTGCTTTCTACTTCTTTTTCCCTTAGAAAGTCTTTCCCTCACCATTCAGTGACTGGGCCCAGAGCTGCACATGCTAACGTATAGGGATTGCAGTATTTAATTTCCTTTCTCCAGATCTGTTAATTAACATTTACATTGCCTAATCCACATAGCTTTGCCTGCATGCCGTCTCTTGTTTCAGCCTCTTAAGAATTTGATAATTATATACCTTGAAAAAAAAAAAAATCAGTTGTATAATCATGTTCCTAGATTCAAAGCTCTCTTACTCATTTTCTAATTTCTTTTGTGGAAAGACAGAATCCGGTCTTATTGAAGGCAAAACTAGGAATGCATTCAGTGCTAGTTTTGTGACTTTGGGGACTCCGTTAGAGATAGCTGGAGCTGAAACCTCTTCACATTAGTTTTTCTCTACCTTGCAGAAATGAGGAGGATCACTTTTGAGTAGGAGATTGAAATATTTCTTTTTTGGTGCTTGACAGTTTTACATTTCCTGATTTAATTCGGTGTTGTCTTACTCTATTCTCACTGGGTTTCATCTTCAACTAGTCCACAATCAGTATAACATGAACTGCTTTTGGAAAACATCCACTCTATGTTTGCCTGTGTTTCAATACTAAACAAATACAGCAATAATATAGCAAACTCATCATAGAAATAATTGAAATTGTATTGCTAAAATGTAATCTCAGATTAAACCACTTTAGGATATTTGCTGCTATTTGTTATATCTCTAGCCTCATACACAGTGTACTAACAAATCTGTGACAGTTAAGAGAAGATGCAGTTTGGACCTTTCTTCTCCAGAAACAAAATTATAAAGGCAAGTACACTGCTGCAGGTGGTTTTAGGAAGACCAGGGGAAAAAAATCAATGCAAATGAAAACTCCAACCACAGATGAGAGCTGCCAAATGTTATGTAAATGTGGAGAAATCCTTAGAAATCTGCACTAAGATGTCTACGTTTTTAATACACCATTAAGTGCTTAGCCTTGGGGAGGGAGGCCCACATAAGGCTTTTCTCCATCTTCAGAGTTAGTAGTTCAGCAACTGTTTCTCAGCTGGTCCATTTAAGCCTGAGCGCATGTAGTGAAAAGAACTCTTTCTTGGTTTTGTGTGTGGTTCATTGAACAAGGTAGCTGCTTAAAACCAAGAGTGTTTAGTATTGTATGTCATGTCACCTTTTGCTTTTACCCCAGCTGACCTTTCAGCTGTGCAGAAGGGAACACATAGAGCAATTAATCAGCCCATGCTTATTATTTCAGGTCACTTGCATGGATTAGACAAAAGGAGGAAGAGGAATATAAATGCAAATATTCTCAAGCATTTGCTTTTAAGGGTGGGATGAAGCATGACAACCTGGGATGCCTGCTGTGTTCCAGTGAGTTTTGGTGGTGTTGAATGCAGTTGGCTGGCTGGCCACTGCTTGGTAGGAGCAGGCACAGCTGCCTCTGGCTCCTGCAGCTCTAGGGGAAGGGGATGACATATCTTCATGGTGAGATTAGGGACATACTGAGGTAGGGGTGAGATGGAATATCTTGAGCACTTCTTTGATCCAGAATGTTCTGTGGTAGGAATTGTTAATGATCTATGGAACACAGTGAGCTTTGGATCTCATCAGGCACACAATTATATGTTAAAAACAATACAGGGTACTTCTGAAGGCTCTTCTATAAATAAAGAGGAAAAAGGCTATGGCTGATTATTTGTTCAGGGTTTCATGTGCTTAGAGAGCTAAGCTCTTGTAACACTTGTTTTAAAAAATAATTCTGTGGAAAAATGCTAACTGATCCCATGGTAGCACTTAGACACTAGTGAATTTTGGACATATTTGGACTTTCTGATTAGAATAGAATAGAATAGTTAGGGTTGGAAAGGACCTTAAGATCATCTAGTTCCAACGCCCCTG
>JBAFWW010063325.1:2714-25594 GCA_036873685.1 Agapornis canus | reverse complement strand
GATCTTAAGGTCCTTTCCAACCCTAACTATTCTATGATTCTATGATTCTATGAAGTGTGTATCTGTAAAATACCTGAGTGCTTTAGAAATGTTACTGAATTCTCACAACCCCCTAGTGGGGACAGTGATTTTTCTGCTAATAGATTAGGAGCTATAGCATGGGAATGTTATGAAAGACTAGCTCCGTGAATACCCCAGATCATGGCACTATAGTCACCATGTTTGGAGCACACTTCTATTGACATTATCTGCAGTTGGGAAAGGTTTCATATTTGCTCTTCTAGAAGGTTAGGAACACAAAAATAACAGCCTAATGGGAATAATTTGGGTTAAGCAACTTTCCTCACATCTCACCAGAGACTGCAATAGAGATAATGCATTTTTTTTCTGCATTTGTTATATACTGTCCAGCTTATGCAATAACCAAGATTGATAGATATCAGAGATATTAAATATACTTATATAAAATTATGGTTATACAATTATACTGATTATACACTTATCACAGGTAATTCTTTTTTATATATCTTCATATTTCATCAGTGCAAATGTTTGTTTTGAACTGAATAAGGAAATGCTTGTAAAGAAGTAGTGAGCAAATAAATACTGCATTATAACAAATGTTAGGGTACAGAGTTAAGACTGTCCACAGTTCTTCAGATCAAAGCAGATTTTTCAGTGCTGAAATTCTTTTACCACCATGGGGATGAAAGGAAGTAAGAGGCAGAAAAACAAAGAAGAAAGGCTTTATTGCAGCAGTTCTTGAGTTCTCATTGCAGTTGAGCATAATTTTTTCTTAAATTAGAAAGTATTAAAAAACTATAGCCAGTGTTATAATGTGAGATAATCCAAAAAGGAGGGTTTACTTTTGAACCACTGCAGAATGAATTGCAGTCTTAACAAAGTAAATGGCTTCTAAATATATTTAGAAATTGTGCATTAATGGCAATTGTTGTACACACACTGCACATGTCTCTGTGGCTGCAAAATTTGATTGTCATTTAGTGTCATGGTTTAAGCCCAGCCAGTAATGCAAAACCATATAGCCGCTTGCTCACCCCCCTCCCCATTTCCTCCCTTCTCTGGGCAGGATGGGGAAGAGAATTGAAAGAATGTAGATCCCACAGGTTGAAATGTGAACAGTCCCATAACTAAAGTATTATATAAAACTACTACCACTAATAATAATAATAACGAGAAAGGAAGTGACAAGGGAAGAGAATATAAAACTAAAAGGGGGAAAGGAGAAGAAAACAATAAACACGAGTGATGCACAATGCAATTGCTCACTACCCACGGACAAATACCCAGCCTGACCTGTGTAATGAACTGCCCTTCCAGGTAACTTCCCACAGGTTATATGCTGGGCATGTGTGCTGTGCTGGTATGGAATACCCCTTTGCTTTGGCTAGTTTAGGTCAGGTGTCCTGTCTCTTCTTCATCCTAGCTTCTTGTGCCCATCCTCACTTTCAGATTGTGAGAAACTGAAAAGTCCTTGGTCAGAGTAAACACTACTTAACAACAACTAAACCATTCGTATGTTATCAGCATTGTTCTCAAACTAAAGCCAAAACGCAGCACTGAACCAGCTACCAGAAAAAGAGGAAAAAATAATTGTTACAGCTGAAACCAGGACATCCAGAGATTTGATTATAAGATCCTTTTTTTAAAAAAAGTCTGGAAGGAATGGAAAAACTCATGGTTCAGAGCACAAGCCAGAAGAGAGTCAGGTCAAGAATATTTTTCTCTAGGCAAACTATTTTCTAATAGCTCACTTCAAGGCTTTGCGTTCTCTCTAGGAAACACCCATCAGCGGCTATTTTCAGAGAGAAGATAGAGTTCTGACCTCGTGTTGTTATATCTGTGGCATTTTGTGATGTGGTTTTATAAGACTTCCTCATTATAAAGAAATTGGTAAATAGATTTTAAGTTAAAACAGACAAATATCTAGACAGTCTACAATGTAATAGGGTAAAGATCAAATTCCACCCTTACTTAAATTCAACCATCTCATTAACATTAATAGGGCTGCATGTGTAACTGATAGCAAAATTTCACTAGTAATACTTGAAGAACTTCAATTTAAAAAAAGAATTTAATGTACAGGCCAGGAAAAAAAAAAAAAAAAAAACAAAAAAAAAAAAAAAAAAAAACAAACCAAAAACAAAACCAACCCAAAAACCAAACCAAACAAAAAACAAAAACCAAACAGCTGAAACTGATAAAATGCAATTTATATCACCAGAATGACAGTGCTTAGGAGTAAGATGTTGGGGTTTTTTTCCCCTTCAAGTGGGTAAAGATTTTTCCTAGACTGAAGTCTTCATCAAAAGCCAACTTTTAACTGCAAGAGAAATGTCTGAACTGGTATGTTAAGCCTTGAAAACCTTTTTTGATGCTAGAAATGTTAGCGTGTAGTCATATGGTGCAAAACGACCATAGTAAATAGGAACTTTGTTAGTGTGGTGTCTGTGTAAAACTGGGAAATAGTATCATCTCTCTGTTGTAGTTTAACTTTCCTCTTAAATATGTCTTTGGGCATTGGGATCTTCTTTACAGGAAGGTATTATGCTTTACGTATTACCTACATCAATAAGAAAGTCTCAGTTTTAACACTGCAGTCTTATATATGTGCATAATGAAACCCTCAAAATTTCTGTGCTTTGAAGAAATTTTTGCATGGTCCTTTGTGCTTCCACTTCTAACATGAACAAATATGTGATTGCTATTTTCACGTTATTTATTTCTACACAACAATGATGTAGAAGATGGCAGCTTTGGTCAGAAATATTTCCATTCACAAATAACATTTCATTCTGTTTCTCTGTAACTTTAAATATCAGAAGTAATGTGCAATCATGGAAAAGAAAAAATGTAATAAAGCACTGTAGTCCAAAAATACACATTTATTCCAGATGGTGAGGCTCACAAAACCTATGAAGCTTTGTGCACTAACAAATACAACTTTCCTGGTCTTTCAGCATAGCTTCTACTTGTTGGTTATGCCTAGAGGAATATATTAAGCCATAAACTATAAAAGACATCCATTTTTTCCCTTATTCTGTTCCATACAAGGAGCTCAGGCTGCTCTATGTTACACTTCCAGACCAAGGAGCTGCTTCAAACTAAAGGTATTTAATTATCATTACTCTGGCAGCAGTTTAGATGAGATGCATACCTCACGTGCCCAAGTATCAAAACTGCCAGCGATAATGCCCCTCTTTTTGGCACCAAATACAAACTGTGGCCCCGAGAGCCTGCACTGCCCCACAGAAATTCAGAGCTTGGCCAGGCCCCTAAAAGTCAAGTTCAGGACCTGGCAGCATGTGCTTTTCTTTCAATACCTGCATGTAGAAATAACATATTTAAACACTTAAACACTTAAACATTATGGGATATGAGTGCTGCAAAATCAGCTGCTTGCAAGAATCACAAAACCTCAATTAAAACAAAGAAAACTGTGTAGATTTTTTTATGTGAGCAGTAGAAGAGAGGTACTTTAGCAAAGCAAAATATCTCAAGAGTTGACAAATAAATATTATCATTGGACAAATAATTTAAATATAGTGTCAGATGCCTTGAACAACCTTTATCCTTGAAAAAATAAAATGTGACCACATGCAGTATGACTGTGTGCCATACAGACAGGCTATATGATTAAAGTCTTTCTTTGGGGGAGGTGGACTCTAAGACTTCAGAAGATGTTGAGCAATATCACACGTAGCACTTGTGGGAGTGAGAGCGCTAAGCCTCTACCCTGAAATTTAGGAAGGGCATGTGGATTTTCCCAAGTTGCTATGCTTTGCCTCAGCTGCTAAGAAGAAAGTAAAATTCTGTTAGGTGAAGCTGATTATGGGATTTCAGCCTTGCAGGTAATTGTGGAGACTGAAATTGCAGCTGATGTGTAAGTAGGAAAAAGTTTTTCCATGTTTGTCTCCTTAAAAGAGGCATGGAAATGTGTCACAAGGTAAAGGAGCCTTTAGCTACTCTTCTCTTTATTTAATATAGCTCATTAACATCATTCCTTCAGGTGTTTTCAGTAATTGAAAATCCAGGCTCAGGCAGCCTTTCTGCAAAACTTGGTTCTCTGGGTATGTGGTGTCCTTGCTGGTTTCCAAGCATGTCCACAGTGACACACAGATGTCTTTTCTCTGCAGGGAAAGTCACAGAGCAGATATTTTGGTGTCCTTGATAAGTCCTGTGGTAAAGAGTGGCTTTGGAGAAATGTAGTGAACTTGGGCTTACTCAATCTAGGAGAAAAGAGGGGTTTGACTGTGAGAAAGGATTGGTTTCATAAATTTTATATAGTTTATTTCTTGAGAACTCTTTGTTTATTCAAAAAGGTTTATATATATATAATAATGGAGGATCTTTTGCAAATGCCCACAAGGAAAATGTTTATCCCTTGATCTTTTCACAGTGATCTTCAACTCATCTTCACACAAAAGGTCTTTTAAGGTTATTTGAATAATTCCAGACAGAAGTCTTTCACTCTTGAAGACATCTGTGAAGTAAGAAACCCCTGTAGTGAAGACAAATTCAAGATGTGTAGTCCTGCAAAAGTATTTATTTTAAAAATTAATATGAGAAAATGGTGAACATAAGGTCTCTTTTAGCCTGGTATAGTCTGGAGTAAAACCATGGTCCAGTTTTCATGAAATTAAGCATTTTTGCAAATACTATTTTGGAGCGTTGACTCAGTTAATCAATACAATGGAAGGCTTAGAAAGGCAGGGTGCTTCATTTAGTGAGGAAGAAATATGATATGTATTCTCCAAGTAAATCTAGGTAATGGCTTGTTGCTAAGGGAAAAAATGTTAAAGTTTAAATTAAAAATACACCTTGTGCCATAACTCTGGTTAGCATGTTGTGATGAAATAAAATTGGAAAAGTGTAAGGTTTGGGGCAGTGTTTTTGTTTGTTGTGGGTTTTATTTATTATTTATTTATTATTATTGCTTGCTTGTTTGTTTTTTCTCAGTTCAGGAGAGGCTCAGTTCAATTTCAGCATGTAGACTGAAGTACCTCCTGAGTGTGGGTGGGGATACTTTTTACCACTGGCAAATTACCAAACTTCTGATAGTAGCGAAGTCTTGCAATCAGTGTAACTAATGTTTTATTTACATTGCCATCATGCCTATTGAGATTTCTTGAGCTCTGATAATATGTTTAATACTCTGCATAGTAGAAAAGTAGAAGTCATAGGAAATAGGGAGTGGAAAACAGCTTTTCTCTGCTTTAATTTTGGGATTTATTTCCTTCTTGTTGCTCCATTTTGCACTACAGAAAAGATCTGAATTATGTGTCTGGGCCATCACAATTAATCAAAACCAGAAAAATGCCACTGTTCATTTATATATACAAATACCAAAAGACAAATGAAAATTCAGTCTAATTCCGCTAGACTATCATTTCTCTATTTTTTTTGTATTAAAAATTATACACTAAAAATGCTGAATCAAAAATGATGGGAAGATAAGACTACACTTTTTACTAAAAAAAAAAAAAATCATCTAGGATGCATATGATATTACAGAGCTAAGGAAAAAGAGATAATATACCTTCACAGGAATGTGGAAATATTCCTGAAACTGGAATTGCTAGGTTTATAATGGCTGAAATCCACTGCTAGTCAAGAGGGAATCTGACCTTGTGTACACATCTGCACGTGTCTATCTACATTATTATCTTTGGTGTACTAGTGTTTATAGTAATTAGGTGGCAACAGGGAATGGCAATAAGTTTTTATTTATTTGTAATTTATTTTTATTTGTTTTATTTGTTAACAAAATAAATCATTGTCGGAGAATATATTAGAAACTGGAAGTCTGATGTCTGTATTTTGAATTCCTGGGCACTTGTAGGATTTAAAATCTTCCTTCTTGTCTCTGATATTGAAGTTTTGTTAAGTTTCTCTTTCCTGAGAGTGGTTCAGCCAAGATATATTGTAAACTGGCAATCAGGTGAGTGAAATAACTGTGGAAGCGGGGAGCAGAGCAAAGGCAGAAGTCAGGAAAGATTTTAACCTTATTTAAATGCTGTTGTGCTGCTGAAACTAAGAATCTACTTCAGGGTAGATGTTTTCCAAAGGTATCACCATAGGCTTAAGTAAATAGGTATTAGGAGGTTTATCATTTGGGAAAGATGCCTTGGAAGCAGCACAGATGCTACAGCACCTTTACTTAATGTGCTGTCAAGCTGGTAATTCATATTAGAGCAACTAAGGTAACAGTGAATAATAAAAGGTAGTTTGAAAAAATAACATTAAATTCTGGAGAAAAAGAATATTAGTGGTTTCCTGTCAGATCTGAGGCAATGAAAACTTTTTAATTTTGCATTTTCCCCATATCCACAAAAGACAAGACACAATGGGAAAGAGTAAGGAGAGGGAGGGGAATGTTGGTGCAGCTTTATGCTTTTATTAAAATTTTAATGGCAAATACATGTTATGGAAATTATTGGCTTAAAGACCATGCAAACTCCAGGCAAAGGTTTTTGGAGCTGTTTTGGTGGCTCAGTAGATGGCTGTATTTCCAAGTGTCTGTTGGCTTGAAGGTGGATATAAATCAATTTGTGATAGGCAGAGCTATACATCAATTTCTGCATTAATATAAGAAAAGTGCTATTTTATGCAATGATGTAAAAGTATCAATATCTTGAAGTCTAAAAAGATAGCAGGGTTTTTGTTTTAGTTTTTTTCCCTAAACTTAAGATTTAGGAGTTGCATATCATCTATTTCTTAGTTTTACTACAGGTTTTCAGGAACACAAGAAATTAGAATGAGATTAATATTATGTAAATTCAACCTCCTGAGAAAGCATCTGGTCTTGTTATCTAGCCAGTCTACCTTATAAACAGCAGGGAGGAATTCATGATCTCTTTGAGTGGTATCTGTCTCTTCATATATTATAGGCCATAGAATACTCCATGAATTAAGTTCTGTGTCAAATCTAAGAACTAGGTTTTACTTGTAACCTATATAGTTTTTTTAGAAAGATGAAACTGTGATGTTACTATTTTTGATGCTAGCAGGTCCACTAGCAGTAGTCTGTGCCAAAAAAAATTAATTATTGTATTTTTAATTGCGTATATTTATTCTTAATTTAGTTTGGGTTACTAGTTGTTGAGCACTGTTCTGTCCTGCTTGGCTGATACAAGGTTACCACAGTTTCTAGTTTGGTTTTTGTTTCTTCTTTATTTTTTTCTTTCTTGTTGTTGTTTCCTTGGAAGGTTTTTGTGGTTAATTCAGCCTACTGTGAAGCTTTTCTTATTTCGTCTCTTCATGATTCTTGGGAATTTTCTCTAAGGCTCTCCATTTTTTCCTGTTTGCTTGTGAGGAACTGACACCAGATCTGCATGTATAATATTTGGGCAGTTGTATGCATACTAACTTCAGTGTTGTTGTGTATCCTCTGCTCTCCTCAGGCTTGATATATCTGTTATCTTTTTATCCCCACACTACCTGTCAGAATAATCCAGAAACCTCCTAACCATTATTTCATTTTCTCCAAACTCAGCACTTGCAGATTTGATGAAATTGTAATTATATCTTTTCTTCCTTTTTTGGTTGATATTGTAGAGTCAAGGCCTCATTCTTGAAGGGTTTCTCTAAACCAGCTTAATTAAGATCCCCCATTAACAGCAGCATTTTGAGACATAGACAATTTTCAGTCTATTTTAGGATGGGGAGAAAGGGGAGAAACTGTGTTGATTGTTCTTTACTGTGGTTTCTTAATAAAAATATCATGTGTAAGGAAGTGAGATGTCTCACTGAAGTGTATTACATAAATACGGTATTACCTTTCTCACCCAAAGTCATAACCTCATTAAAAACATCAGGCTCCTGTGATAAAGTTAGCTTTCCAAAAACCTATTAATTTTACTATGCTATTCTTTTCTATAGTGTGTCCTATATTAGCCATTATATTACTTTGTCCCAGGTCAGGCTATCTGACTATTTTTGGTTTTACAGGTGTGTCAAAAAAAAAAGGATAACATGTTAGCTTCCTTCTAGTTATGTCTCTGTTCTAGATCTACAATCTACTTATAGCATTGCTGTCTCTTTCCACAAACAAAATAGAAATAGCATTGACCACTCTTCATTTTGCCACATTATAACTTGCATTAGTCTATGGTTCTACAACTTCTTTTTTTAAAAAAAGGACTTTTTATGTTCCAGTAGTTTCCTCCTGTATCTTTTGCTCCAGCAGGTTTTTTTTCTGGATTTAAGTTTCTTATTTATGTTAATTTCTGACGAACTTTTTCTACTTTGAGATATATATGGGAGACTTAATTAAATGGCTTTATAGTCATTATATATTTTTGTAACTTAAGGTTTTTCTGGTGAAACTCTGTGTATGCCAGACTGACTACCTTCTGCATTCAAGTACTACTGTTTGTGTTTCACAACTTCTGATAAAGTGGGAAGTGTATAATAACATGAAGGTAGAAAAATATATGAGCAAATCAAATTTCATCAGTATTCCTTAAGTGTTTGACTAGGTTTAGCATACAACTATTCAATCATGATTTTTCAGTTCTCCTAGTTCAAAACTGCCAATTTTTCTTCCTTAGAGGGTCACGCCCAAGTCTGCTTCCTTACTTCCTATCATAGTATTAAGAAATTCAAATTCAAATTTAGAACATAGCCCACTTGGTCATAAAACTTGCTCATTCAATTAATCTTTGTTAATGAAACAACTGTAATTTGTCATGTCACTTAAATTCTGCAAAATTTGTAGAGGAAAATAAGTGGTTCTTTTTCTTTACCTTCCACAAAAAATTAAAATTTCCATTTATAATTATGAAATAAATGAAAAGAGCTTTAGTAATGCTGTGTGTACCTCGGGGCTCTATCCCATCAGTGAAGAGCCAAAGGTTCCTTGACATGCAATTTTATATTATCCTAGATCAGAGCTGTTGCTTGAGATCTAACCAAGTGATTGACTTTGAATTCACCAGGGCTATAAAATGAGTTGTTCTTCTCAGTTTGTGAGAAGCTACACGCCAAAATTACATGTCCCGTGCAAAAAGGCAACCAAGGAAAGAGCCCATAGACAGGTTTTATTTTGTGACTGTCCTATTTTGAGGGCAAATTTGCTGTTTTCTTTTAGAAAAATGTAATAGTTGCCATATTAATAGTTTCTTTCTTCCTTTTGTGCCTTATGCATATTAATCAGATCTTGGATAAGTTCTTCATGTAAGAGTAGTTTGAATTTTGATCAAGGGATAATGTCAAATAGAGGATTGTTTTAATCTCATTATAAGTGAGAATAAATTCAGAATTTAGTTTTCCATGGAATTTAGAAAAAATACTTATAATGGAAGTGCCTCTAGGCTAAAATGAAATGTGTGAAGGATCTTAAAGAACACTTACCGACCTTGTGCAGCATCTGTTTGTTACATTGCATTGCTGGTACAGGGCAGGTTTCTGGGATAAATTAACCTGTGATTTCTTCACAGGGTAGTTCAGGTGCTGTGACTAGTGGTTTTGGTTGAACTGTCTATGGGACAACTGCTAGTTTAGCTAATCTGCTATTTGCCTGTATTTGGGAATTTTATTTTTATGTTCCAGTTTAAGTGTACTAGGCTCACAAGGGTTTGCAAAGACACTTTGTGTTCAGTAAATTCTGTTCTTATTGGTTCAATTTTTCACTATAGACACTTCTAAGGAAACTAGTGAGTTACGCCTTTTGAGACAGAGGACAAGAATAGTTCTGAGGTAGCAGTGGCTTCTTGTTCATGAAGATAAGGCTGTTGTATGTCAGAGCTGGAGTGTGATGGATCAGAGCACAGGACAGGGAGCATGTTCAGCACTTTTTAAGCCTGGCTGGGCTTTTGGTCAATGTTTACCATGCAATGTGGTGGCAATAGTACAGTTCTACCCCTTCTCCTTGTGTCTCTGTTGCATCTGCCCTGGATCACCCTTTGCAAGGTGGCAGCCTGGCAGGGATAGACTGATCTTGATAACCACAGGCACACTTTTGTTGAATGCAGCCTACAAAGACCCTAGTGTACTTCATCCAAAACACCCCAGGACTCCACTGCTATCCCTTTTCCTCTGCCGAAACTCAAACTCCGATATTTTAAATATTAAAACAACATAGAGAGGTAAATCTTCTTAACACAAGGAGAATTAAACATGCAACTTCCCTGGGTAATAATGGAAATTTTTGTAGCTAATTCCCTAAGCACACTGTGTGGAAAATGAATCCCATAAAATACAAATAACTTCTCCCTGAGCACCTGTAACTTCTTCTTAATATTTAAAATTTATTTACATTTAATTTAAATAAATTTTAAAATTGCAGCACAAGTTCTGTGTGCTTGCATATCTGTGCTGTGTATATGTATTATAGACCCCTTGTCTATAAGGAGCACTTGTGGAATAAAATTTAAAGGTAATTTATAAACCAACTTTGTCTTGCAATTTTGACAGTGTCTCCTGCAGTCTAGTCACTGTTCTGCCTGGGACTGTTTAAAAGAGTCTAAAAGCAGCTGAAAATAATCCCAAATAGTGCAAGATCAAAGTAAAACATCAAAATCCTGCAACAAATAAAATCATCTTTTTGGTGGTTTTGTCTTTTTATGTTAATGAATACTTGCTGGTTTCCTGTATTGTTATCCATTGTTTTGCACCTGACTTTCACAAAACTGGGTCTGTGTAGGTATGCTGTGCATTTCATGTGATTTAATCTTATTGCCAGTACCAGCTAAGTTCTTTAAGTATGAGTGCTTGGACCCTAACTGCCTAAAAGAAAAATCCAGGGGTGGATTTTTTTTGAAAAACAATCAAAAAATTGCTAATGAAAAACCTATGCAAACAAAAATAACAAATTAAACTAAACATACACACACACAAAGAATTTTTTGGGGTTTTGGTTTGATTGGTTGGTTGGTTGTATTTTTCCATGCATTCCTGAGCCAGCTGAGGGCAGGGGCATTGTACTCCCCCGGTGAAGTGGAGCTGGTCAGCACAGCTTTTCCCTTTGCATCAGCTCCAGCAGTGAGCCAATGCATGGCTCATGCAGAAGATAATATGAGACAACCACCAGAAATACCACTGGATGTTTTCTTTTAATACTTTACATAGGCACAATAGTTAAGATTTTAAATACAGCCAATTCATTTAGGGTTGTAAGACGCAGCTGTCCTTTTCTTTTGGAAGAGGAAATTTGCACCCTGGTTTATGTGTGAATACAGTATTTTAGATGGTATTTCTCCAAAAGTGATGGTCTTTGGGAGGGGATAGACACAAGAAACAAACAGGCATTCTGCTCTCTCAGCAACTCAGTAAGCATTTTGCTGTCCCAAAAGCCAGGTTGTATCCAGAAATTATTTTGTGACTCAAGATATGAAGGCAAAGAATAAATACAGCTATTTGCGATGATTTTATGCTATAAACTCATTTTAAAAGGAACACACACCCAACATACCTCTTGGGCAGTATTATTGGCGGATAAAAAAAGTAGACTGGTAGGGCTACATGTATCAAGTCAGCTGTGCATCATGTACCAAAATATTGCACCCAACCTGTGTGTTAAGTGTGAGTATAGACTACACATATAAAATAATATCACTAAATTGAAGAGGCTTGTGTTTACAGGCCCACTAGAGCTATTTATATGAAGTGATAGAATGGCTTGTGGCATTATAGAGTAGGTTTTAATCTTGCCCAGGGTAGGTAGGCTTTTATTATCTTTTTTCACCCCTTTTTAATATTCCTTTCAATGCTCTGGTATAGAACCAACCCAGTATAACTCAATTCACTACTACTTTACTCTTCAGTTAGAACAAACCTACAGTGAGTGCACAAAGGCCACTGTGATGGTATCTTCTTTGATCTTCAGCTTGCTCAATCTACTTCCTACTGTGCTGGCTCACAATTTCATTTTAATAGTTAAGTAGTTTGGACATCATTAAAAGAACTGTGTCTGGAGGCAGTGATATGGCACAGATCAGTTTGTCAAGTAATTCCATTAAAAAAAAGTTCACAGTTCTGTCCTGATATGATGTAGAGAAAATGTCTCATTAAAAACAACTTTTGTAAAATACTTTCACCCATTTCAACTTTAAAAAAAAATGAGGATAATTCCAAGAGACTAGCTCTTTCCAGTCTAATATATCATCTTCTTTTAATCTCCACTGCTTCCTGCCTTTTTTCTAGCAATTATTAATAATTTTGTTGCTCTGCTTAATTTTCATAAATGGGCTCAAATATATTTTTGGAAGCTCTACAAATGAAGGACTGGGTTAAGATTCAGGCTAAATGCCTGTTCAACATGAAAGTAGGGTCAAACACCAGCCTACCACCCTTGGGCAGGTTTAAATCCCATTTCTTCCAAACTGGGTAGAACACAATATGGTCTGTAGATTCACTTCATAATTCTGTCCACAAAAGGAGCCAGATGCTCATCTGCCAATGAAGTAATCACAGAATACCTTTAAGTCCATTCCCCACCCACTACCTTCATACAGGTATCCAACTTTCCTCCTATGGGCATTGCAAAAATGTTTGCATACTCATGCCAGAGAACTAGATAAAAGTCTAATAAATTTTCTCAACCTATCAGTCTCCTTTTACATAGTTTGTTCTTATTTTTTTCAGGTGATCTTTCTTTCTCAATCACTGTCTAAGTGGTAAGCAGATAGTAAGATGCTACAGAGGCATTAATTTTCTCCATGCCTGGGGTTTGGAGAAATCAACCTAGAGGCTGTGACCTGTTTTAACATTACATTTTGCCTGATTTAAGGCAGATCATGCCCTCTGTTTCTCAAATCTCAAGAAAACACTTGCATATTACATGGTCTGGGTTGAGGTTTGGGGTGTTTTGTGGGATTTTTGTTTGGTTATTGTTGGGGTGGTTTTGTTTTGAGATTGTTTTAGGGTTTTTTTGTTGGTTGGTTAGTTTTGGTTGGTTTGGTTTTTGTTTATGTTTTTTTTGTTTGGTTGGTTTTCTTTTGTTTTTTTTTAATTCCTGGGATGGCTGTTCTTTTTTAGCTAAATTTGTGTTCACTGAGCCGGAGAAAGAAATGGACTGCAGCTTGGTAGTCAATGCTATGTTATGGTTGGCTAGTTCTTGGGTTTTGTTTCTTTCAAATCTAGAAAGTTTAGTGAGTTGGCTTCACTCTCATCCTATTTGTTAATAGCAGTCACATCCTCAAGTCACTATGTATTTAAATTGAGCAAGTAATTCTGAGTTTGCCATTGTACCCTAAGTTAGTTAAAAACTGGTTCCAAAATGTAGATTATCTTTTGTGTATAATTATAATGAGCTGGGGATTTGCTGGATTACAGCAAACGAATGAATTTGCTGGAATACAGCAAATTACAGGATGAAATGTCAGCTGACAGGAGGAGGTGTAGTAGTTCTCTGTCTCATAGCAGTAGAAGCAGCCAGCTATAATCTCTGCGGAGTAAGGAGGACAGAATGGGACACAAGCTAGCTCAAAACCAATTTGCTTTAAGATGTGTCACTCTGTCTTATGTTTCTGTATTTGCAATGAGACTTAACCTTGTCTTTTACATTAGCTGAAAATTATACAGGCAAGGGTGTTTCATTCTGCTGATAACAGAGCAGGTAATATGTAAGCACTGATGCTTAATTTTCAGTTGGGCTGAGTTTACCATGCCAGGTGCAGGCAGAATTTTAATCAGCATTTTTGTATTAACAGTTTGGTTCTTATGATTTTTCACCTGATACACACCTATAACCAGGCACGAAGGTGACTACGTTCTACATTGTAACCTGAGCTCATTTGAAGACCGACTACTACCAGTGTTGCTTTCTTAAATTCTGAGGTTCAAATAACATGGTATTAAAAATATTTCCAGATTAATCTATCTGTCCACATTCTCTGATGTAGATGTTTTGTTTTTCAGATGGAAAATAATAGATTAGAGAGTTAGAGTTTAAACAAAGTAGAAGCAATTTATGTCCAGTAAAGGCCATAAGGAAGAACTAATAGATATAAAAAGACGAAAGGATACTATTAAAAATGCTTGTCTGCACTGTTGTGTTTAGATTTTAGTGCCTTTAAACAACTGTAATAGATAAGCAATTTCATAATTTCTATCTATTTGTCTAAACAGGTATCTCCTGTAAGGATAGGTTATGAAATAATTTTTCAGTGTCTAAACTAATATGTGTTCAATTTCCCACACGGGATGAGGGGGTGGTGGTGGAGGGAAAAAAGCAGAGACAAACCTGTAGAGAATACTCTGAGCCCTGATATCTCTTAAAATAACAGAGCAAAAAAGGAATTTGAAAGCAAAACAAATAGATAAAAGAACATCAGCCGCTTAAACCCCCTAGGTATTATACCTTCCAGTGTGCACCATCTGACTGACACACTTCTCCATATGCTGAGGAGGAGTAAGAACTATTCCCAGCTAACTCACAATTATGCCTTCATTATTTCTGTCTAATCTCCTCAGAGTTCCCATAGGGCCTTATATTTGGTTAGATGGATGTCCCTGCAACAGACCAACTTAGAAAGCTCTGCAAGTCTGGAAGAAAACTTTCATGTTATGCTTAGTGCAAATTTGCTTCCAAGCTATTTCTATCCTTTTCCTATTTTCAGGGCTGCTTTCACTTTCTTATGGAGTTGAAAGATTTGTTAGCATGGAATAGGAATAAACATTTCAGTAATATTTTTTTCCTGATGGATGGTGTTTTAAGTGGGTTTTTTTTAGTGGTTTGTTTGGTTTTTTTTTCACAGATTTTGAGATGTACAGCAGGATTTGGACCACTTATATAATTCAATAGCAAATCTCAAGGCTTCATTGGAAGAAATAGTGTGACCTATTAGTCACATTGAATGCACTTTATATATTTCATACTCTGTTCCATGAGATCTAACTGAGATAAAATTATATAAACAGAGATAAGTATTTTTGCCTACTTATTCTGTGTGTAAAGTTATTTTGCTTGGGGGCCCAAAGTATAAGCAGTATAGTATTAATATGGTAAGATTGCTACAATTATGTTGTACTCCTGCATTACCTTTGATGTAATATTTTGCAAATTGTTCTGTGCAGAATTATTTTGCTATGGTTATATTGTAAATGTCATTTTGTGATGAGATACTTTTAGATTTATATAATGACTTATAATAAACTTTATGGAAGAATCATAAATAAGAGATTAAAATCTTATACATTGTAATGTTTGTGGGGTTTTTTTGCATCCTTTTTCTGTACCACCTGTCCTAGTTGCTTGTATTTGAACATTATCTTTCTTTTGCACTTTAGAAATTTACTTAGTGAGTTTAGTGCTAAAGGAAGGTGATTGAACGACAGGGCTGGCTCTCATGTCACTGCACAGTCTTTCCTTTTATGTGCTCATGATGGAGGTTTTGAAGTTTTGAGCTGACTGGCAAAACACTTGAATCTTCTTTTGTCTTCAAAAGATTTTTTTTTTTTTTTTACTTTTTCATCTGCTGCTGTCTCTGGATCTCTGGTTCTGTAAAGTTTCTAGCAAAACCCATTTGGAATCACATGATTTCTGTATTGGTGCACAAGAAAATTAATTAATGGCTTACTTTAGATTTTGTTAGATTAAGGTATCATTTTTTGTAGTTACAGGCCCATACTAAATCTGGATGAGCTGTTTGCTTAAAGTATAAATCTGCAGATTCTCACCATGTCCAAAAGAGTTATCTTGTTACTCCCATCATTTTAAACATAAAAATATATGTGGTAACTGGATCCCCAAAGGACAGTTTGCATCAAGGAATGGTAAATCTGAAACACACTGAAATGCATGCAGTATTGACTGAGATAACTGTGTGTGACGAAGATGGGGGAGGGGAGGGGTAGGAAGGGGAAAGCAGTGAATTGAAAAGACCGCAGTTCTGCATTTCCAGAAACTTTTAAAGGAAAAATAAAAAACACGCTTGTGGTTATACTTCTAACTGGAAGCAGGAGAATATTGTTACTCTGGAGCAGGGTCAGACACAAGCTTTTACTGTGGTTTGTGGATGAAGGCTGCAGAAATACAGTTAATGGACTGAGAAAGAGGGTGTTGAAAATGGATCTATGAATGATAATTTGAAAAATAAGTTGCCAGTCCCAATAACTTTCTTAAACCCACATCTTGGAAAGCATTTATGCTATTTTTGGAACATTATGAAGTCCATCAAAAGATTTGAAAGCAATAAAATAAAAATCAGGTTTGCAATTATGGTCTGGTTAAAGTCTTCAAGAAGGGAGAAAAATTTCTTCATGAGAAAGAGTATTTATAGTGTCTTTTGTAATGAAAGCAGTTGGTAGCTATCTGTGATCTTTGTATTTCATTAAGAGTAATTGTCTTAAGGTGTTTTACTGGCTGTCTCTTAGTAAAATTTTTATTTTAATTTTTCTTTAAGTGGATTAAACCCATAATATTAAGTGCTTAAAGGACATTTTGTTCCCTTAGATACATGCTGAAAGAATTAAAGACAAGTCAATAAAATCAAGGCATGTTTATTAGACCATAAAACTATTTAAAACATGACATGGTATGCTGCTAATGAAGAAGGAATTACACTCAGCTGGATATGAGAAGCTCACCTTTCCCTACTGCCCTACCCCAGGACATTGAGTCTGAAAGCACAGTCATGGGCCAGGTCTTGTCAAATTATTCTTTCCCCCCCTAGTGCTTTGGAAGTTCCATAGATCTATCTTGTCCATGGGTTGATTTTTATCATGTTGTTTGCAGTTTAGCGCAGATATATTTGCCAGGTGGGTTTTGCTATGGCACTGTTTTCTTTGAAGAAAATAAATGGGAGAAGCCAGCTTCATCCCTGAGTAATTTGCGGCCCAACAGGTCTTTGCACCTCTTCCTTGCTATGCCACTTCCTGCTGCTTGCCCAAACTGATGTGCTGATGAAGTGTTGGCGTTATCTGCAGGCTGACATAGTCATGATTAGAGTTTCTGTTTTGAATAAGCATGAAAGAGCCAGGAATTAGTCAGGTTAGAGATTATCCAGGTGTGGCTGGGCTGGAAAGAAGACTGGTGTTTTATGCTTGTAAACTCTTTAGAGTGGATGTCAAGATACCCTAGAGACCTTTCTAGCTTCTATCTCCCATCAGTTTTGGAAGATGGGACTCTGAATAATGATTTTTGTCATTGTTCATATGATAATGTCGGACATGACCATTGCTAGTATATTTTTATGAATGATAGCAGTCTTAGGAAAACAGAACATGGATATAAAGCATGCCCTGTGTTTTCAGCGTGTAGAGTTTTCAGCACTCTTTCCCCAGTTAATCTTTTTTTCTGGTGGTGGGGGTTAATCTAGTGATGACTTTTCTTGCAAGTTCATTTCTACTGTTAGTCTCAGTCTTTTAAGGACATAATGTGAACTGATGCCTGATTAACCACCTGCCCTCCCTATAACTATTTACTCCAAAGAAATCCTGAAGGGGCTCTTAATACAGGAAAACCCAGGTTGTTATTACAATAATTCATTTTATATTGCTTCCGCATGTTTTGTGTCACAGTAGGCAGAATGGGAGGAATGGTATCTTGGCAAACTTTTTAGGGTACCCATTTTGTTAAGATATATATTTTGGAGATGAATGTTTAGAACTTTGAAGGAATTAACTGAAACATGCCATGTGAGTAAAATCAAATCACCTCATTTTTAAGGTGTGGGTTGGGTTTTGTTTATTTGTTTGTTTTTGTTGGCTCCTTTGGGGGTTTTGTGAGGGTTTTTTTTTTGTTTGGTTGGTTGGTTTTGGTTTTGTTTGGTTGGTTGGTTTATTTTCCCCATGAAGTAAGATTAGCTTAAGGTTTGAAAATCAAAAGATCAACCAGTAAGCCATGCTTATGGCAGGGGGGTTGGAACTAGATGATCTTAAGGTGCTTTCCAACCCTAATTATTCTATGATTCTATGATCTGTGGACTTTAAACCCATACTCAGCTTTGCATAAACTCAAGAAATCCTCAATTTGCTTAAAGCTGAAGTGCTTCAAATTAAAAGACTAAAGCAAAATTTTAAACCCAGTGATGGAACAGATTTAATGAAATTTCTATTTAAAGTTGTGCTATGAGGGTAATATTATGTGCTGGTACCGAGTGCCAAGTTGTCTACCTGTTTATTAGGCAGAATGTATAACTTTGTGTGGCTGAATTTTCAAGAATGGGTATCACTCAGCAGGTGAAATGAACACATACAAATATTGTTCACAGATAATTATGCTAGCTTTTCAGCCTAGATACCTTGGAATCTACAAAGACAGTTCATAGACAAAAGGGACACTAGTAAAATTCACTGCAATAGATTTCTCCATTCATAATGACAGGAACATCTCTCTCAATATTACTTAGCTAATGAAGGAATAGATCTGCTGTGAAGTTCCTAGGAGGCTCATTTTCTTGAGTACAGTAGTAAAAGTTAGCTGATGAATGACCTAAACTGCTTAATGTTTCTACTTATAACTTCTGAGCAGCAAGGCGTATCTAGGAGAGTACTGAAGGAGTTATCCTCAGGAGGCCCCAGTGTCCTTGTAGGTTGTCAGAGTCAATGAGCCAGGTTTATTTCAAATGGCTCCTTAAATGAACATTTATTTTGTGCCAGTAACACGTTTTTGATTAACAGCTCCTTTTGACTAATTTGCTTCCCAAAACAGCCCAATAAAGGACTCGTTTAAAACATAATTAAAAGCATGTTATTGCTAGTAGTTAATACTGATTAAAACAGGCATTAAGACAATTATCGTTGAAGGAAAGTAAGCACCCTGTAGTTAGTATAGAATCCATTCTTACAGTTTTTATGCATTGCATCCAGAAGTGGGCTGCCTGCCAAATATGCAGAAGTTCTTATTCTGCAAATAATTGTATCAACATTCTATTCCAATTATTTTTTTCTAATGAACAAGCAATATGACAATATTAGATATTTGGATTCTGGTTTTCAGAACATGTCTCATTTTCAGCAAGTTAAAGTTACTGCTTTTCCTGACTGGTTATTAAATTGACTAACAAGAAAGATGTATCTTTACTACTGAGACACACTTTAAAGAATGTGATTTCTTAACTGGACTACAGGTTTTGGTTTTTTGGTTTTGTGCCTCTTCAACTTTATACTATAAACTAATTGCTGATTTCCCTAACTAAAAAAAAAAAAATAAAGACATGACCAAATTCTGACTGGCAGAGGTGGCAATTATTTTAGGTGCAGAAATGGATGCTAATCTGTGGATTGTAAAGTCTTAATGCTTTGTGGTGGGTTTGGATTTTTTCTGTAGAAATAATGTCCTCTTCTTATTAAAATAGTGGAATATTTTTCATCAGAGTGAAGCACTAGAGATATATTTTTAAGATTAAGGTTCTAATTATGATCCAGTAGCTTCTTTGCAATTACTGTAGAGGAATAAACATAAAAATGCGCTTGTCACCATTTTTAATCTTCACATTGAAAGTTCAACTTGTCATTTAACACATGTATTTCTGTTTTGAACATTCCAATTCTTTAATTTCTCAGCTGTCACTGCAATTCATAGCAATGAAAAAATGTGCATCCACTGTAATCTGTTTTAATTTCACAAATTGGTAAGAATGGATGAAGACTTCTGAGGATCTTTTTAACAGTTATTTCATCTGCAGTTTAAAATTTCAAGGAATTTTAACTGTGGAATTGCTTTCAGCATTGACTTTATTTCTTTTCTGCCTTACCTCAATATAGTATTAATATTGGGGAACAATCAAAATTATTTTAAAATCTCTTAAAAATGGACTGAATGAAATTTTGTTCTTATTTCCAAATATGCATTCCATTATGTTGGTGGTTCAGGGTTTTATTTTTATTAGAAATAAAAAAAATATATAAAAGGTTATTGAGGACATAGTTTTACACCTTTGACAGTGCATAGTATAAGTGTGCTTTCAGCCTTCACATTATGGTGGGTTGATGAGGGGGAGTTGTCAAGGTTCTGACATGTTTTCAGTGGCCACAGCTTCAAGTTAGAGATTAATGCTGTCTGGTGTGTAAGGAGCAGAGTGAGACTGATCAATCACTGGAGCTTTAAAGTCTCATGGCTTTACACTGCAAACATGAAATTTATTTGCAGAAACAATTCTCTAAAAGCAGCATTCCAACCTGAAGTGGTTGAGGTGTGTTGAATATCATCTGGATTTCATGTTTTCACATTAAAATCAACCAAAAAATAAAATGTTTTCCTCTTTCCGCAGAACTTAGTTCTACAAAAGACCAAAGTGAGCTGAGCAAGCACAGTCTTAACAAGTACAGAGGATATGAATTCTGTGGCTGATATCTATGCTAGTGGCTTTGTGGAAATAGCTGGAGGTGGTGTTGAGCCGCTTTTCCCCATCTTAAGCTATTTCTAGGAGGAAGGTATGAAGTTTCTGAGATAGTGGACTGATGCTGAAAACAGAACATGTGTGACTGGTGGGTTTGGGATAGTTGTTTTTATTCCCAGAGTGGGCCACACTACTGCATGATGTCCATGTGCTCAAACATGTAGTTTTCCTTGAACATGCTGGCATCTGTCTTACCAAGGGTGTGTGGATCCTGCATGAAGGATAACTCAGACTTCTATCATCTGCTGTGTGCAAAACAGCACCAACAACATTGGCATTTGGTACTGTGTGTTTTACATTTCTCCTTGGGACACTGTTATTGGCTATCTACTTCTTCAGTCCTTAGGTCAATGCATATATGTTGCTGTAACAGTCATTTGCAGTGCATGTGTTACATGATGCTTCTGACAACATTGACCATGATGGATATCAGTAATAGCTATAATGTGCTGTAGACACACTGGGTGTAGCAACAGTGTCGGAAATACTGAGCAAAGGGTTGAAGTTGGACAACAGACAGGGGAGACTTTATAAGTCTTCCAGTATTTAAAAGGGGCCTATGAGAAATCTGGAGAGAGGCTTTTTACAAAGGCATGTAGTGACAGGACAAGGGGGAATGGCTTTAAACTGATAGAGAAGATTTAGATTAGATATTAGGAAGCTCTTCCCTGTGAGGGTGGTGAGGCACTGGCACAGGTTGCCCAACGAAATCATGGCCGCCCCATCTCTCAAAGTGTTCAAGGCCAAGTTAGATGGGGCCTTAAACAACCTGGTCTAGTGGAAGATGTCCCTGACCTTGGTGGGAGGGCTGAAATTGGATGGTTTTTAAGGACCCTTCAAACCCAAACCATTCCATGATTCTACGAAATGTGAGCTTTGCAAGCACCCCCACTCTGGAAAATGTGAAGCTTCCATTACTAGTAGACCGTATCTAGAAATAGATGCATGTGGCAAGTGATTAGCATCTTATTTGGCTAGTGATCCAGGAGCTTCTGAGGTATAATGCTGTATTTGGGTGTGTGACATTTGTAATGCACAAGTGTGAGGAACCTCTCCCTTAAGACAACCCACACATACCTAAAGTTGCCTATAAACAAAAATTTTCCTGTTTCTACTGCAGGACCTCACTGCCCTTGGTGGGAGAGGCTTAGGCCTGTGATCTAGGTGGAATGACAGACCACTTTGCCTACTGAAGAGGAAAAAGAACTATGGCATTGCACATAATTAAAATATCTGTTTTAAATATTTTTTCCCAGTTATTTTTCTGAAAATATCGGATGTGTATGTAATCCTCTTGGGGGAACTAGCATCTCAGTTTATCTATTTTAATTAAACTGTTAGTTAATTCGTGATTCTTGAGTGTAAAGAAAAAGAAAGAAATCATCTGAAATTATTCAGTTGCTATAGTTTAATGGATTTTTTAACAATTACAGAATGAAAAGCAACAAAAATAAATAATACCGTTGTTAAAATTAATAACATAACAAGGATAAAAAGATATCCCTGTAGGATAGGATAGAAGAAGTGTTAAAACAAACCCCAACAACCCTACAATCAAAGAATCACCAGCTTTCTTGTTATTTTCCCACTAGATGGTCTGGCTATTAATAACAAACTTGCAAGAACATCCGAAGTGTGGCATAGTAAGGGAGGCAAAAAATCCCAAGAATTTGAAATTGTACCAAATAGGTGACAGAATTTTGACTTAGTTGAGGACTAGAGGTGAAATTTGGAGTTTTGATAATGAATTAGAAGTGCTGGGTTGTTATAGTAATTGCAAATTCTCCTCTCTGGAGAGACGTTATAGCTGCTTTCCGATACCTAAAGGGGGTCTACAATAAATCTGGAGAGGGACTTTTTACAAGGGATTGTCATGAGAGGAAAAGGTGGAATGGCTTTAAACTCACAGAGGGTAGATTTCAATTAGATGTTAAGAAAAAAATTCTTGTCTATGAGGGCAGTGAGGCACTGGCACAGGTTGCCCAGAGAAGATGTGAATACCTCATCCCTGGCAGTGTTTAAGACCAGGTTGGACAGGGCTTTGAGCAACCTGATCTAGTGTAAGGTGTCCCTGCCTGTGATAGAGGGCTGAATCTAGATGAAGTTTATAGGGCCCTTCAAATCCAAACCATTCTATGCTTCAAATGGCTCAGGTGACAGAAGGAGAAAAGGTGAAGGAAGGAAAAGATACAGTTCAGGCAGTCATTGCTAATGGAACTTTGCAGCTGCATTCTGAAACAAAAAGACTGAGTTTCTTAAATTCAGAGGAAATAACATTCCTGTTGCAGAACTATAAAACAGTGACAACCTGAGAATTTACACCTCTTCAGTAAAACTGTAACTTAGATAATATTGATAGAAACACTGTACAAGACTTAAGGATAGCCTGCTTTGAAGGAAGAGATGAAGCCCAAATGATGCTTGTACAGTGTGATGCTGTTATTGTCAAAGTTAAACAAGAAAAGCGGCACCAGTGAAGAACTGTTGGGATTAATAAGGCTTTCATAAGGAGACACTGGTATAGAATTATAGAATAGTTAGGGTTGGAAAGGACCTTAAGATCATCTAGTTCCA
>JBAFWW010063322.1:0-11357 GCA_036873685.1 Agapornis canus | reverse complement strand
AAAAAAAAAAAAAAGAAGAAGAGAAAGAGAGGAGGAGGGAGAGGGAGAGGGAGAGGAGAGAGGGCTGTCCTGTTATTTTCTCATTTGGAAATTAATAAATATGTTGAATAAAGGAAGCTTATAGAGTCTTTAAACATTGCAGCCAAAGGAAGTCAACATATATATGGCTGTTTTCTGATTTGAAAAGCATTCTCAAATCAGGTTAGAAATGTTTAAGTCTTGATTTTTCACTATTCTGAAAGTTGTGTTCTCATTTTCACAATTTTTAAGACACATAAATTTTAATGGTTGAACTTTTAGTCTCACCCTATACAGGCGTAAACAGAGTAAAAATAAAATAAGGGAGAAGGTGAATATCACTCTTCCCATGGTAGTAGTAATGTAATGCCTTATCCTCTCTGGGAGTACACATGAACCTGCTAAATGAAATTACATGGCATGTGCCACAGAAGAGTACAAAAGCTTTTCCTGCTGTGTGAGATCCATCCACTTCCCATGACTTCTGGATTAGCTCATATTATTCTATCTGGTTTTGAAATATTATTTTCAACCATGTACTGGGATCTCTCTGTCTCTTTTAGGGATCAATTTTATGTTTAGACTTATACTCCTTATTAGCTCTGTCCTAGTTGCTTCCAACACCAGTTCAGCAGGTTTTCATGTGGATTTGACTGATATGACAGCTACCCAAAGTTTTGTTTATGTGCTTTTCTTTATTCTTCTTGATCCTTTAGCCACCCCACCATGACTGATTAGAACAACTTGAATAATTTTCCTTGTTAAGGAAAATTAATCTGCCTATTGGCCATTCTACAGCATCTGTTTATGTTTGGGGACTGAAAGATTAGGTACAGCAGGAACCACAGCAACCTTCACATGGGACATATGGGCTGGCTGTCACCCACACAAAGAGCAGTCTTTTGAGTTTGTCCTAAAGTGAAGACTGGGATAGTTTTGAAATGGAAGAGGAAAAGATAGAAGTTTTGTTCCACCTTTTATCCAGCATTTCAAGGGTTAACACACTGTCCAGTAGTGTAGGAGAACCAAGTTCAATTCATTCTTGCTTTCAAATCATATCAGCATAGGACTGAAGGGGACATGGGTCACCAATTCTTGCTCCCTGTTATTGCAGGCAAGTGAATAATTTTTATTATTCCCTTTATAAACATGTGAAGCATTTTTATTTTGATTTAGAAGCATCCAAAGCCCCATCCTGCCTAGCCTCAAATGCACTCTTGACTTTTACATAATTCATGGTCATAAGAACAACAAGAATCTGCTAGTATAATTTTCTTCACTGTAGGGAGCATGTATATCTTAGGATTGCTTAGTGGCTGGACTCCTAAATTTGCTTCTGTTGCTATTAATTAATTATGCTGCTCTGAAGTGCTGGCAGGTACCAAAATGACATTTTCAAACTTTTGTGACATGATAATATTGCAAATGCAATTAGGAAGAACTGATAAGGACAGTTGTAGTAGGCTGAAAATGTAAATGGCGAAAGGTCAATTGTAGCAAAAATTGTGATATAAAAACCTGAAGTAGATTTGTTTCCTTAAAAAAAAAAAAAAATAAAATAATAAGACCCAAACATTTAAAATCAGACTTTGAGCAATGTTTCTGACAGACATATTCTTGTGAGTGTTTACTTTCAGTGGGGATTTAACACTGCTTAATTCAAATATATCTAAGGAGCTGAAAATATCTGTCAGACTTTTTCCAGTATTCCCATGCACATAGGCACAATAAACAAAAACAACAACAAAAATCAAACCATCAGAATTTTATGACATTTGAAATTAATTTTAAACTTATATTCTGGGCCTTTTCAGGTAATTATAAAATCAGGGATGCACTACTGAGTTCAGGTGTCCTCAACATGAAAAGGATATGCAACTGTTGGAATAAGTCCAGAGAAGGGCCACAAGGATGATCAGGGAACTGGAGCTGATACAGGCTGAGAAAGCTGGGGATGTTCATCTTGGAGAAGAGAAGGCTGCGTGGAGACCTCATAGCAGCCTTCCAGTATGTGAAGGAGGCCTATAAGGATGCTGGGGAGAGACTCTTCATTAGGGTCTGTAGTGATAGGACAAGGGGTAATGCATTAAAACTTAACCAGGGGAAATTTAGATTGGATATAAAGAAGAAGTTCTTTACTGTGAGGGTGCTGAGGCACTGGAATGGTTTGTCCAGGGAAGCTGTGAATGCTCCATCCCTGTCAGTGTTCAATGCCAGGTTGGACAGAGCCTTGGGTGAGATGGTTTAGTGTGAGGCTTCCTTGCCCACGGCAGGGTAGTTGGAACTTGGACGATCTTAAGGTCCTTTCCAATCCTAACTATTCTATAATTCTATTATTCTAATCTAGTAACCTTGTTACTACCTTGTATCTCTACTGCAGTTTTTTCCTCCTCCCTACACCTGAAAAATAATGTAAAAAGCACCTTCCTGTTTCTATCATCTGTCTTCTTTTTCTTCTTTATTTTTTTTTTCTTTTTTTTTTCCAGACAGAAATCCCACTGAGACAAGGACTATGTCTCATTCTAGATTTGTTCAGTACTTGATATACACTTTCTGAGGCTGGTGTTGACCACTACCCTTTATGTAGATAAAACAACTATACAAATAAGAATGGTAAGAAGAATAATGTTGCATTCTTTTTTATAAGGTAATGATAAAATCATTGATGATTTCTGCCTCGTTTTAGGTGTCAAAACCACACAAAGTAATTTCTTATGTTAAATTTGTGGACTGTAAACATCTAATTACTATCCTGTCCATGGCACTTGCACAGAATTATAATTTATGCAAAAAGAAATCTTGCGTGAATTTGTTTCAAACAGTGGGTTGAAAGAAGCAAATTTTGAGATCCTGCCCCTGATTTTTAAATATTTATTCCTAGCATAAGCAAACACAGATATTAATAAAAAAATCCAACCTTGTGAGAATTGATAGATATGAAGTGCCCTTAATTTGATCTTAGTCCAGCTGTACTGATATGCACCATACTGATGTAATCACATATGGCAGTAGCTTTTGTATCATTAATTGAGCTTCTACAAAGAACAAGGTTTTATGGATCCCCACAGTGATTATTTAGTAGACTGATACACAAGGCAAGAGCATTTTGTATCTAGATATTGAAACTATTCATTGCCTTGATGCCATCAAAGTCATAATCTGCCTCAGCAGAAGTGCTTGAGCATTATTTCCCATTACTCCCCAGATACCTGGAAGCTTATTTTAAATGTGGATTAGCGTGTCATTTTCAGAGGTCAGTGAAGATACAAATATCAGGGAAAAAAGACTTAAAATTGTAATCCAGACTGAGAAGGTTACATGCAGAGGCACAGTAAATAATAAGGATAATACTTAAGATTTCAGAAGGATAATAATTGTCCTTAACTTTCTTCTTTTTTTTTTTTTTTCCCCCTGAGGAAATGTTCTGAAAACAACACAACTGCAGCAGAGCATCTATCTCACAGAAGACTGACACAGCCTGAGCAGAAAAACAAAAAAAAGAATAAGTGCAGAAGGGTAGAAGTGAGAACTCTCCATCTTACCTTCGGAAGTCAAAAATTTTCCTATGGTCTCCTGCTCCTCATTCATCTCTAATTACCCTAGTAGGTACAGAGATATGTTTCCACATCTTTTCCTGTGGGTGAAACCTGTGAGTTACGAAAAGTAGCTGTCCAAAGTCTATGCCTTAGATGTTTGCACATAACCCAGTATTTTCCTTGCTATTACTCATTTGCTGTACGAAGCTGATGAGATTGATTTAGAAACCTAGTTTGGACTGTCCATAACAATATCACAGCAAGAAAATAAAGTTTACCCCAGCTTTCTTGATAATCATCTGAATATACCATTAAGAAAGGTAGTTGAATTTATACCACTGTATTATTTTTATAGTAAAACTATAACATTCCTTGTGACCAAATCTATCTATAGATTTTTAAATCATTGCTTGACTGCCCTCTTGCAGCCTATACTGAGATTGTATCTCCCAGATACTGATTAAGGATTTTATAGTCTTTGATCCTACACTTCTGTAGGCCATACAGATACAGAGCAGATAAGACCCTTGAGCAATCTCTGTTTCCATCCCTTCTTGGTAATCATGACCATAGGAACGGTTCCCGGTACAATAATTCCTGAAAAAATAAGGATGACAGTTGCATCCTTGACATCACCTGGTGCTAGAAATTGTAAGGCTAAGCAGTTAGCAGTCTTTTTCAGGCCTAGACCTCTTAAGGGATAGCTAAGGTAAAGAAGTAGGCACCTTCAGAGTAGCTTGCTGTTACTCCAGTGCCAGCTGGATGGCGAAGTGGCAACTCTTACCATGCTAAATCAAGAGGCTAACACTTGAGATGTCTATCCAATAACCAACACTTGGAAAGCCTTTAGATTAGAAATGAGATTCATCTAAATAAATACAGGTGTCAATGCAGGTATCTGTCAGAGTAGTGTTTTAATCATTAAAAGGAGATTTACTTGGTAGAGTCAAAGGAGTTTAGAAACCTTACTTTCAACTGCCAGGAGAGATGCTTCCTGGCATGGCTATTGCAATCTGCAGTATCTAGGAATAAGGATACATAAATTTATGTACAACCTCCTAATACAAAACACCACAAGTCCTACCAAGCACTGAAAAACTGGTCATAGTTATAAAACCAGCTATCCTTTTTCTATTAAAGCTCAGATAAAGTTTTTCTGTGCAATCTCCAAATTTTTCCACATTTTGGCTCTACTGTAGCTGTTCATCACCCTTGATTAGCAGGGCTAACATTGGTCATACAGAGAGGGGGGCATTTTGAGAGCTAAAGCTAATCAAAGACAAGAAGCACAGATGTGGAACACAGCTCATTACAAACCACATTTTCTTGTCTGTCCTTCAACAAGCTCTTTTCACAGGTTTCTGTAGTTACCTCCTGCTGTTTCATTAATACTTATGTGTGTCAGCTACCCAATGTAAACCAACATTAAATTGCCCAAATGCTTTCTTCAATGGCAATGAAGAAAAGTGCAGGGCTGCATAAGCAGTTCATCTTTCATTGAAATGCATTTATTTCAGAGAAGAAGCAAAACAGCAGACAGAGTTTTGAGGACATAATCCATAAAGTTCTCTATTTTAGCTTTTCAGTAAATCTGCAAGAAGTGACTGCAACCCATTCCTTCCAGATGCCCTTTCAGCAGTAAACAATAGTATAATTTAGTGTGGCATTCTCAAGCCTATAGATTTGCTTTCATATGAGGACTGATTCTCTGCAGATGTGTATAAACATACTGGATCCTGACCAGCCTGCATTCTGCAACCTGATTCAGCATCTTTATTTGGGTTATGCAGCACCTTACAGATGGCAGCTGAACTGTGAAAGGTTAGGAAGTGCAGTTGTTTCAATTCTGCAAAGTCCACAGGTCTTCTGGAAAGGATTTGAAAGTTCCCCCTCTGTTATTTTGTCACCCCACCCAAATTTTTTATGCCTTGGATGACGTCACATATCAGAAGAATGAACCACAGTTGTCTGAACTTCAAGTAAACCAAATTAATATCAATTTTATTACTAGTTAGAATTTGAGTTTGCTAGCATAAAAAGTCCTCTTTTTTTCTGTGCTTGTACAGGGCCTTTCACATTGCCATTCTGGCTTCCAGCAGGGAGGTGAGGTAAGGCAAGAACTAGAAATAAAATTTCTTCTCATATTTAAATACATGATATACCTGCCCACCCAGTTCACTGTTTGAAAAAATTTTAGTGACAAAATGCTCTACTCTGTCCTCTTAAATAGCTGCTTGCACATATAAAATTTCTTTGTGTTAAACTCCCTTGATTTTGATGGGCTTTCAGCAGAGATAAACCTGGCCCTGTATGTTTAACCTATGCCTTGGAAAAGCAAGCAGAATTAGAAAACTGAATTAATTCTTTTTGCCTTGATTTGCAAACTGCAATAATAGGCACATTTAATTCTATCCTTTGCATATTATTTTCTGAGCAAAGACACAATTGGCTACAGATTTGACATCTTTGTGACAGTGAGTCTGTGTCAGCACTGAAAAAAAAGAGGGAAAGAGCAGGGTCACAGAGAGGACAAAAGGGAAAAATAGCTGTCTAAATCATATATCATTAAAGTGATGCTCATTGAATTACCTCTCTCAGGGCCTGTCAAAACATGTGGTGCCCTTGCAATATGATGTGAATTAAATGCCTTCTGGCCTCTGAAATATTGTTTTCAAGGCCAAATGTGTACTTTCACAGTTTCCCTCTAGTAACTACCACAAAACATTTGAAATGTGCTGATTGACTCCTATGATTAGCAAAACAACTCAGGAATAAAGCAGTATGCATCTAGCTTTCAAGGGAAAGACAGGGTGCATACCTATTTGCAGGCCTTTGATGATGGTCAGTGATAGCTCTATCCACTAAGAAATCTGTCAATGCAGCTTTAATCTGCCCCTGAGAAAGAAAACAAGTAACATCAACTCACTGAAACCTCTCAGTAGTTATAGCCTTACTTTATCCTTTGTGAGTGGAGGAAAATTGCTAGTTGTTTGGGATACTCCATATAGATGTTAGATGGCATGGCAGGTTGGCTTCACTTGTTGGAGGATGTGAGTCTCTTTAGAGGTCTACAGTCATCACCTTAGCAGACAACCCATTGAAATAACTACATAAAATCTGACTTCCTCCCAGCTGCTCAAACCATTGAGGTACCAGAGGAATAGGCTTTTCCTCTCTTCCTCCAGAAAACTTTTGAGTTTTGGCTAATTCTTAACAGTTGCGAGTTTTATCTGTGTTCACTGCTGCTATAATATGGTGCTGTTGTTTTGTCACTGATCAAAGAGTGCAAGACCTACCATACATTAGAAGAAAAAGCTAGTGCCTATCTGAAAGTGTTTTGTAATTTCAAAATCTGACAGCTCTGTTTCTACCAAGAGGTATACTGATTTCTCAGCTGCTGTGGACCCTTAGGAATTTGTCTGTCCAGAAATTGGTGTCTGTAGGACAGGGGCAAATATAGTTGATACCTACAGTTATGTGCTGATGACTTTACAGAGAAAAATTGCACCATTATTTATCTTAGACATGTGAACATTTGCAGGGGAGGAGCAGTGTGAACTTACTCCCAAATTCAGGCATTCAAAATCCATAATCATGTCCCTCCAAAACTGTCACATTTAACACATCTAAAGTAATAAGAATTGAGATCTTTCTCTCCCTTCTCCCACTCTATTTTTTTTTTTTTTTTTTTTTTGAGCCTGTAAGGTTCATTTGGATTATGCATGTAAGCTTTTGTTTCAGACAATGCTACCTAGACTTTCATTTTATCTGCTTCTCTCCCTGCTTTTTCACTGCAGTGAAAGCTGTAAAGGACAGATAAAATTTTTTCATTCTTGAAACACAATTTTGAAGGAAATATTATGATGCCTGCAACAGAAATGCTAAAATCAACACCACGTTTATTCATGTTAATTATAATAGCTTTGTGATTTCCCAAACAGGCATAACTTTTCATCCCAGAACCATGGCATGAAAATCTGTGTCACCATCACATACAGAAGTCTCCTAAGATCTCTGTAAATTAGGTATCTTTATTTTCTTAAGGAAACTTTAAGAAATTTAAAAATATGGAGATGACCTGAGAGGGTATACATCTGTGACAGAGAGAGGTGCAGAGCTCAAACCAGTTGAATCTTAGTGCTGGTCTCCATCTAAACTACTAACCAATGAAAGTTCTCCAAGAAACCCCTGTGTGGCCCAACTTTATCAACATGTCCTGTGAATTTATTACTCAGTGTGTAATTTTTCCTATCAGTAAAGGCCCGATAAACACCACAGTTGTTTTGTGGGTTTGTTTTTTTTTTTCATTCAGCTCAAAGCAATAAACTTCATTTTAAGAAAAAGAGGGGCAATAGTGACATCTTGCACATTCTCTAAATCTTGTGAAAGTCATGTCCAGAATATAAAGAAGCAATGAATAAGGCCATGACACTTGGTAACCACGAGGAAAATCTTTACCATATACCACAACATCAGTGCAACATGGAGAAGCCTCACGAGAAGAGAGTAATAACAGTTATTTCTTACATTTCATAATATCCCTCTAGTGGTTGACAACATCTTTAGCACAGAATGATTTTTTTCAATGCAATACTCTTTCCTTTAGCAATTACTAACATTGAATGACAACCATATTCAGTATGTAAGAACAAGATATGTAAGGAGCCTTCTTTATTCATGAAGAGTTGTACTTAATCGTATGGTCCAGCAGATACTCTGTGTATAATCCCCTTATACATTCCTGTTTCAATAATCTCAGTTTTATGGCAATCATGTAATAGAAGATGTGTTTTTTTCATGAAGAGGATGAGACCTCAGCACAGGTATCCCTCAGGTGGATTCATTATTATATATATATATATATATATATAGAAAAATGCTGGATACTGAATAGAGTTTCCATCTCGTACTAGGAATCCAGTGCCTGTGTTTTAACAGTTTTATAGAAGTAGTCCTTAGAGCTGCCATAACCTTATCTTCATGTTGCTTTATTGCCTTCATATCAGCCCAGGAAGAGCAAGGCGTAAAACTTACTGGTACCAGCACAATCACCACAGCCAGGCCATGATGCCTGCAGTCTAAAAATCATAGAATCATAGAATGACTAAGGTTGGAAAGGACCTTAAGGTCACTAGTTCCAGCCATGGGCCGGGAAGCATCACACTAGACCATGTCATCCAAGACTCTGTCCAGCCTGATCTGAAACACTGCCAGGGATGGAGCATTTACCAGTTATTTGGGCAACCTGTTCCAGCTTCTCACCACCCTCACAGTAACGAACTTCTTCCTGACATCTATCCTGAACTTTCCCTGGTTTAGTTTAAACACATTATCCCTTGTCTTATCACTACTGTCCCTGCTTGATGAAATGTTCTTCTCCAGTGTCCTTGTAGCCCCCTTCAGATACAGGAAGGCTGCTATGAGATCACCAAACAGCTTCTCTTTCCCAAGCTGAAGAGCTTCAACTGTCTCAGCCTGCCTTCAGATTCTCCAGTCCCCTTATCCTCATGGTCTCATAGAAGGGCTGCTGGTCATGCTCCTTTTGATGCAGTCCACGATATGGTTGGTTTCTTGGCTGCAAGCGCACACTGAAGCTGGATCATGTTAACTTTCTCATTAATCAGCACCTCCAAGTCCTTCTCTGCAGGGCTGCTCTAAATCACTTCTCTGCCCAACCTGTAGCTGTACCTGGAATTGCCCCAGCTCAGGTGTAGGACCTTGTACTTAGTTGAACTTCATGAGGTCGACATTGGCCCTCTGAAGTGTGTCAAGGTCACCCTGGATGGAATTCCTTCCCTTCAGTGTACCAACTGGGCCACACAGCTGGGTGTCATTGGCAAACTTGCTTAGGGAGTATCAATTCCACTGTCTATGTCACCAATAAGGACGTTGAACAAGATCAGCCTGAACACAGGCCCCTGAGGGTCTTGCTAGGTGGAAAGCATAACAGCTTTCTGATCATTTTTCTTGGCCATAGAAAATGTTAGTTAGTAGCAAACTGGGGAAAGAAGAGTTCAGTCAGGCACACAGGCTGTTATCCTAGTCACTCACCACCTCTGAAACAACACATATTTCTCAGTGTTGGAAGGTAGGTGACTTGCATGCCTCAGTGGTGAGATATTTTGGAGTTCTGGCCTCATGCATGAGAACTGGCTATTTCCCACTGTAAACATGGCAGCAATATATCTCACACATTTTTATCAAGAGACTCTGGGGTATGCTCATAACTGGGTATCTCACCTCTCTTCCTGCTGTGATGAAATGAACAGAGCATTTTATTTTGTCATCTTCCCCTAAACCTTTATTATTTATCTGTAATTTCAAGGTGCTGAGCACTTCTGTGAAATTCTGTGCACTCTGAAGTTCCAGTGATTGCCAGCTAAAAGTCTGTGGCACCATTAAAACTGATACTTTATGAGCAATTGTGTTGAAAAGGGAAAGAAGTCTTGTCCTATTAATTATGTGCTCAATTAAAACACAACCAGCACCAAAAGTACAGGTCAAGAAGAAACTCGATGCACAGTATATTTGGCATGTGCTAAATACAAATATGCCTTTTTATTAGTTTGAAGGTTATCATGCTCATTAGATTATACCAGTTCATTATGAAATTGTACCTATGCCTGCAGTATGACGTATAGCAATCAACAGGAACATTTCAAGGAGGAAATTAAAGGAAAAAACATAGTAACTTCTAAAAGAAAAACTGGAAAGATAGTTCATTTCTGCAGATGTCGTAGGCCCATTTCGTCAATGACAATGATTAATTTTTTTGAGATGAAAGGAAAATAGTAAGACAAGCTGACTTTGGAGGCAGAAAGATGCAGATTTAGGTCAACAATGTTTATGATGACCAAAGCTTTCTTGTTTTCCCCCTTTACCCTAAAATGATTGCTTTTGACTTGGCAAATCATGCTGTTCTTGTTGTAATGTCATTGCAATTTATGATTCCATTAGGCACTTGATTTTTTTTTAATACGCTTTGCATTACGTTTTAATACCACACAAGGAAATTACATACCTAAAGTTGTACGTGTTACCTTTTATTAAATACCAAATCTTTTTTTCCCCTGTTTCTTGATTACAATCAAGATGCAGTTTAGATTTTATTACAGAATCACTTTCCTATCTCAATTAGAGCCTTAAGGTTAATTTCCGCTTATACTTCACACTAAATGTCAACTTTGATGCAGGTTTTACATGAATACAGAGGAAAACACACCCATAAGGAGCAGAAGTAACTTTGTGGGAAGCTTTATGCACACTACCAAACAAAATTTTGATCCCGTAGTAGAAGAAAGGACACAGACATAGAATCATAGAATTGTTAGGGTTGGAAAGGACCTTAAGAACTTTTAGGTCCAAACCTGTTGCCATGGGCAGGGACACATCACACTAAACCATGACATCCCAGGCCTCGTCCACCCTGGGCTTGAACACTGCTAGGGATGAAGCATTCGAAATATCCCTGGGCAACACATTCCAGTGCCTCTCCACCCTAACACAAAAGAACTTCTTCCTTATATCCAATCTAAAACTCTCCTGTTTAAGTTTTAACGCATAACACCTTGTCCTGTCATTACAGACCCTAATGAAGAGCCCCTCCCCAGCATCTCTATAGGCCCTCTTCACATACTGGAAGGCTGCTATGAGGTCTCCATGCAGCCTTCTCTTCCCTAGGCTGGACAGACCCAACTCTCAGCCTGTCTTCATATAGGAGATGCTCCAGTCCCCTGATCATCCTTGTTGCCTCCTCTGCACTTGTTCCAACAGTTCCATGTCCTTTTTATGTTGAGGACACCA
>JBAFWW010063320.1:0-21527 GCA_036873685.1 Agapornis canus | reverse complement strand
ACCCAAACTGACCAAAGAGGTATTCCATACCACAGCATGTCATGCCCAGGATGTAGCTAAGATTTACCTGGAAGGGCTAGTTGACTACTTGGTCGGGCTGGGTATTGGCAGGTGGTGGCAGTTGTATTTTCTTCCCTTGTTATTTCCTTTATCATTATTATTATTGGTATTATTGGTATTATTGGTATTGGAGGGGGGAGTGAGTGCGTGAGACTGTGTGGCTGACAGTGTTTAAACCATGACACTGTGACGTTGTGTAATATTTGAAGCACATTGAAAGCAAAGTAACCGGAAGCCAAAGGGTTTGTCAGAGAAACCTGCACCAAAATTTTTCCTGTCCCACAGGTCACCCTTGCTTGGTGACAATGACAGTGATTGTACCAGAAACGCATCACTTGCTATTTGGTGCCTCTATCATTGTGAGGGGAATTTCCTCTTTAGGGAGTAGCCAGAACTTTGGAATTTCTAGATAAGGATGAATCTTCTTCACAAAATGAAATAAGCAGTTGTTTCCCATGTTATTACTTGTATGAGTGAAAAAGAGAAGTATATGCTTGAAAGGATACTTGCACAATAAAACTAGTAAACACTACAAGATGTGGATCCTTTATAAAAAGGATCCTATGAATCCTTCAATGAAAAACCCAAACCAAAACCTTAACCCCCAAACAGAACAGAAAAGTGACACAATCGACAGAGAAGTGTCACAATCGAATTTCTCTGCTCTGTACATAGACGTGTTCAGATTTGTTCAACAAGACACAGTACAGGAGGCCCTGCAAAGCAAAACTTCTTTTCAATTTCCATGGCATTGAACCCAGTAGATGGGTGATTTAAACAATCTCTCTGGATTTCCAAGTAGATACATAATCAGAATTAGAAATGCACTGGAAATTTTTCTTCATGCTACACTGGATTTATCTCACCATAAAGACAATTTGCAATGTCCTTCTCTCAGGATCAGTGTTGAAATTTCATTCTAGCTAATGCTTTGCATAAAAAAGGGTATATTCTATGGAACGTGACGTTGGCTCTCCTGCCAGTTAAAAGAATCAGCCCTGATGGAGGAGCAAAATGATAAAGTATAAAAAACCGTGTATTCTTGTCTTGGAAATATCAGGAGTGGCTTTTGCTGTGGGTGTGAAAAGGTGTGGGAAAAGCTATTTGAAATTGCCTAATGAAACAAAAGGGGAATGGACATGCTGACAGCAGATGAGGCAGAGATGATGTGACAAAGGAAGTTCAGGTTAGATATAAGGAAGTTCTTTACTGTGAGGATGGTGAGGTACTGGCACAGGTTGCCCAAGGAAGTGGTAAATGCTCCATCCCTGGCAGTGTTCAAGGCCAGGCCGGATGGAGCCTTGGGTGACATGGTTTAGTTTGAGGTGTCCCTGCCCATAGCAGGGGGTTGGAGCTGGACAATCTTAAGGTCCTTTCCAACCCAAACCATTCTACAATTCTAAAAATTGCTCACTGACCTCAGTCCATTCCAGTACCATATTGAGAACAGTTGCCTGATGATAGCAAGAAGATGGTAAGTTGTAATTGCTGCTAGTGATTGGAGAACGATTGCAGCCACACAACTAAAATAACAACAGCAATAATGCTACTGCTTTTTTGCCCTATTTTACCTTACCTGCCTGCTGACACTACTTGTAGCTGTTGTTTAAGTGAAGATACTGTATTGATCAACATAATGAAACTACTGCAAATTCCTGCGTGGACACTCCTGCATCAATTTGAATCAAACTTACTTCTCATTAAGGAATAGTATCTTACGAAATACTAACACTGCTGGTTTGCAGTACTGTAGGGAAGTTGTTTTACGTATACATTAATACAGCACAATCAGCATAAAGGTGTCACTGGATCTGTATGCGGGCTTACATTTGAGTAGTCCATGACTAGTACCTTTTGGCTAAAGGTTTCTCTCCTTTTAGCTGAGAAATGTAATTCACCCTGTGAATGGTTTTGGATGAAGGAGTCTTGGTGGGGAATTCTTTCATATAAACCCTGATACTTTGGAATTTAATTTTATTGCTTCTCAGAGGAAAAATAACAATTGAAAATTACCTGTGAAAGGGCATTGGCCATAACTGGAGCTGGGGAACAGGAGCTGTGGAAACCTGAGAGACCCTGAGTGCACAGTGGTCTGCACTGGTTAGCAGACGGAGTTTTGTCTCTTGAGGATCCACAAAGTGGCTCTGTGCTCTCATTTTATTCTGTTTGGAGCTGTCACAAAACTGGGAATCATAAGAAACTCTGACAAGCTGTTGGATGATCAATGGGCTGAAAGGTTTTAAACTGGCAAACTGGTAGGTTTGAAAACAACCATCTCCTCAAAATTGGACCATTCTGACTCATCAGCAGATTCTAATAAGAAAGAAAATTCAGCCTCCTTTTGGTCACGCTCTTTTTGATCTGTACACCTGCAGAAAGAAGGGAGTTGTTCTTTTGGCCAGACATTGCCAAATAAGTAATATTAAACACCATTATCACTCAGACTAGTGTCCTTGACGTTAATGGGATAAAGCATCCATTGGCTTTAATGGAAGTAAATTCAAACTCATCTGTAGTTTTGCAATTTCTATTCACTGCTTGTATCACCCACAGGAATTGCTAAAATGTTGCTAAGAGGTTAGATTAGCAGAAGGGAAATGGAGACACAGGAGATGAGATTCCATATGGGTGAGTTTGACTCACCAGAATACATAATCAAGTGTTTATCTGCTTTTGCTGGCTACAGAGCTATTCCTATGTCTTTGAAGATGTTCACCTAGGTCCTGATTTATCAAGGTAATCAACCAAGACAAATCAATTAATCTATCAGGTTTTCAGCAATGGTGTTATTAATAGAAAAGGGGCATTTAGGGTACAAATCTGGTTGCTATAATCACAGTTTGGTCATGGATGTGTTTCAGACAACATCCTGCCACTGAGAAGGTGCAAGAAATCCACCACTTATTATGTACCAACTCTGAAGAGGAGGCTTTTGTCCTTCCCCCTAGAAACAATTATGGCTCTTTATTGACCATGAAGTTTTATGGCCTTTGTACTATTATTCTCACTTGCTTCTGCATACAGATTACAACCAAGTCTCAAGGGCATTTTGCCAAATCAAATGCAGGCAGGCAGAATTTATTTTCCCTTAATGATAATAAGATAATATTTGCATATACCATAACATAATGCAGGATATCCAAGTGCTCAGTTCTGCACACCTGATCTTGAAGAAAAAGGGTTGTCTGTGTAACTTAGTGGTATCTGTTACAGGTATCTGTCTGCAGGCAGCTCTACCTCTGCTGTTAGCTATGTTTAACCTGATGATTCTTCACATTCTCCATGTACAAGATTAATGAGTTAACCCACGGAAGTTTCCTGTTTTCTTGAATTTGATGATAGATCCACCTGCCAATACAGATTTTCCCCGAAATCCTCTGCACCTGTGAACTATCCATTTTCAAATAACCTTTTTAAGTGTGGGTCATCCATCACCTTACATTTTACTTCAAATGCAGATTAAAACCTGGTATCTTCCCTGTTTTTTTTCCCCCTCTTTTTTCTCCCCCAAGTGTGGTTCAGGATAACCTTAACAAACTTTTGGTCATAGGCATGTTCCAAGATCTCTCAGCATCCCTAGAAACCCAAGTTAGTCAGACATGATAAAAGAATATGCATGTGTAACACTTCTGTAATCACTTATAACTACCATGTCATTGTAACAGTGTTGTTGGTACTTATCAAGCTGGTTTAAATTGTTCATGTTGCTTTGGGCTCCAACTTGGCACAAGCAGAGGTGATCTCCTTTGTTTCTGTCTGGAGAAAAGCTCTCTGGTAGACCTTGCTGTATTGTTTAACCTCCCCATGCGCAGGGCAGAGACTGTGGGGGATGAGGGGCTGCTGCTGAGTCTCTCGCAGTGGTACCCAGCTCCATCTGCTCCAGGTTGTTGCTAAGGAACGTCTGCTGCAAATACCAGCAGTGCCTGTTCCCATGCTGGCTCCAAGGGCTTCGCTCCCTCCCCTTGACTCCACACACAGGGAAGCACCAGCTGCTGCTGCTGCAAGTGTATGGAAGCATTTCCTTTCGCTTTCTTCCATCCCCAGTCACTCCTTATATCCTTCAGAATTTAAGCACCTGCTGCCACCCCAGAGGCAGCCTCCCCATCATGTTCATATATTCCCACCCCATCATGTTAATGTCAGTACTTAGCTTTTTCCTTGGGCTTACTTCCTCACCTACTTCTCTTTGATGTGTTGTACTACATCACGATTCAGGCCTTAAGAACCAAATAGTTTGTGCATGGGTTTACAGTGAAAGGGTGAGAATTCATGTAGCAAGTTCCCTCTCTTTTCCCTACACAAATGCATGAACTAGTTGCTTCCAAGAGCTGTGATTTGGATCTCATAATTTGTGTGTGCTTGGAGGGGAATGCATGCACCAGACTAGCCTCATACTTTAATGATTACTCTGAATTAATTATACCCTTCTTTGTATTTGTTGAAAGGTCTCTGGCTGATGGTGTGAGATTTGATTTTACAAGAGCAGGAAAGCCGACCACTCATGTGATTATGAAATGATGTACAGTTGAGTAAAGACTGAGAGCTAAGGAAAAGTTCATATGCAGGGCACCCTACTATGAATAATCTTATTTCTAATGCCACCCAGCCATGCAGACTTAAGGATAAGTACAGATGAACTAAGAGAGGCTGAACTTATTAAATGTAACAGAAATGGACTTTAAATTTGGTGAATCAAAATTTTGCATTAGCTTTTTTTTTTCTTTAATACACTTAAATTGCCACTGTAGCAGTTCCATTTTCCTCATCAAATCAGTTAAGCGGGAGATGAAGTGATGTAAGTTCTGATCTATCAAGGAGTCACACCATTCAAGACGGAAATATGAAAATAGGCTGTTGCAAAGCCAGGCCTGGTGCCAGGGGGAAGTGGAGGCTTTTATTCTTCAGAAATGCTTCTGAAAGGAAGTGAATAAACAGTGAATACCATATCCTCATGTTTCTTTGTGTGTCAGGTCCTCCGGGTCATTTCATTCCCTACTTTGGGCAGCACTGAAAGGGATCTGGGACATCCAGCAGCTGGGAGAAGAGGAGGCTGGGGGAAAAAAATACATCAGATCTGTTGCAGGAAGCTTCCCATAATGGATGTCTAATGGAGCTCACTGTATGACTGGTGCTGGTGGCCTGGAGCGAGCAGGGAGGCTGGGATCTCCTCTGAGATTTTCTGGGAAAGCTGTTGCACAGCATGGACTTTGTCTGCAAAGACCATGGAGAAGGGGAGTCTACCTGGTCTCTACTTGCCCCCTGTCCAGGGCAGAAAAGGTTGCAGCCCTCTCCTGGAGTTGGTGGTCTTGTAGCCATGACCATGTCCAGAGACTCACAGCTCATGAGCAGCATGGAGTGAGGAGGAATGTGGGAGATCCATGGTTAGCATGGATAATTCCTGATCTCACACCTGTGTGGGACATACACATTTAGGAAAATCCTTTTTTTTCTTTTATTTTATTTAATATTGCAGTAGCCCAGCAGCAACAAACAAAACCACACAAAACACAGTGTGATTCCAACCAGCTTTTCTGTATTGGAAGGGGAGGCTAAAAGGATGCTTGAGAGGGACTTCATCAGGGGCTGTAGTGATAGGACAAGGAGTGATGAGTTTAAAGTTAAATAGGGGAAGTTCAGGTTAAATATAAGGAAGTTCTTTACTGTAAGGGTGGTGAGGCACTGGAACAGGTTGCTCAAAGAAGCTGTGAATGCTCCATCCCTGGCAATGTTCAAGGCCAGGCTGGACAGAGCCTTGGATGACATGGTCTTTGTGAAGTGTTCCTGCCCATGGCAGGGCATTGGGACTGGATGAACTTAAGGTCCTTTCCAACCCAAACCATTCTATGATTCTATGATAATATGCATATTACAAAATGTAAAAATCCAATCTTCATAAGAGAGACCACCCTGAGGCATCACAAAGGTTGTGCTGGTGGTTTTGTGTTTTTTTCTTTCATACCTGTTTAATTTCCATTTCATTTTGAAGGGAAATGTTAAAAAAGCCCCACACCCTTTACTCCTTTGAGTAATATCTCTGTTGTAAACCTTCCCAGTTGGAAAGACAGTGAAAACATTCCGTATTTTTAAAATCCACAAAAATTCCAAAAAGTTTTAGCCTTCCATAAAAATCCTTTTATATTTAAAATCAATTTGGTTTTATCTTTCGTTTCCATTGTCGTGATTCCTTGAATAGGAAAGTGTGTGAACAGCTTGCCTCTGGTCACTGTTCTCATGAGTCAGATGTCCTTATGTATTAGCAGGTTTGGGGGCTATAAGCACTGTGATTCTTCTCTTCATTGAATCAGTGGGAGCTCTGCTTGTAATTTTGGAGGAAACTGGATTTTTTAATGAGGTGTTTCATATTTTCAGGTATCTTTTTGCAGGAGGACTCTTCATCTTGGTTGAACCCAGGTTTAGACTAGACAGGTCTAGTTCATGAAAGCTGATAGTATATGAAGTATCTTTGTTCAGCCACTACAAAAGAGAAGGAACCCAAATTGTGTGAGGTGTCCATGCCCATGGCAGGGAGTAGGAACTAGATGATCTTAAGGTTCTTTCCAACCTAAACCATTCCATGATTCTATGAAGTTGATACCCCGCCTAGCCTCAAAGGGTTAAGATGTTGATCCAAGGCTCTGGACCATACAGTGTAGAGATCTCCAGGCTGGTTTGTATGGGCCATTTAGGCATTCAGAGTAAGACAATGGCATTTGTGATGCTGAGCCAAAGAAATTCATTGCATTGGTCTCTGCTCCATGCCATGAAGGTGTAGTACAGTCAGAGCTGCTTTATCCAGGTCCTTTACCCTGTTGCACAGGGGAGACATGAACTTTCTTCAGCGTGCTGGGGAGACGTTTTTTCTTGTTTCCTTTTTTGCTTATTGCAGCTTCTGTTATTTGATGTTATCAGAGAATGGGGATAATGGGACATTTGGCTTATTATTCAGTGTTCTTCCATAGCATATACATTGCTATGACTTTCATGTAACATAAGTCTTAGACAAACATGTATTGATGTGGCAAAAAGACAGAGTTGTGTGACAGGGTCTAGTGTGAGGCATCCCTACCAACGACAGGGGAGATAGAACTAGATGATCGTAAGGTCCTTTCCAATCCAAACTATGTATGATTCTATAACTCATATATTCATTAACTAAACTTCCAAGCATTAAACAGAGACATTTATGTCCAAGAAAAAAGGGAGTCCTAACCACTAACAAAAGGAAATGAGAAAACTACAATTAAAATACCAGTCCAGGTGGATGGTGAGGATTAGACTGCTCCAGCTCTTGCCCAACAGCAAACCAGAGCTGTGGCTTTTGCCTCTGGTTGCTCTGATCCCTCACCCACTGTTGCAAAGATACATAGCAAAATAATCGTGTATTAAGGCTGCCAAGTCCTTATTCCCTATCCTTAACTAAATTCCCCTAATATCCATGCTAAGGAACTGATTATAGGGTGTGCTGTTGGTTGGTGGTTTTTTCCCCCCTTCTTTTACCATCTGTCTGCTGTGAATACATCTGAAATCCCTGGCTTCACCAGCTAAAATGTACTCAGCAACTCCTTTTTTTTCTCCCCTCTTCTAATTATCCTTTTAATTTGCTTCTGCTCAGCTCCCACACCTCCTCCCTCTTACCAGATTGTTTATATTTTTCCAAAGAACTTCTGAGAATTGCTTATCCTGCTCTTTGCACCCTTTCCCTGCTCCTCATGCCAGAAACTGCTGCCTCTGGTCCCCTCCCATGCTGTGATCTCTCAGGAGTGAATGTGGATCACAGCCTTCCCAACTGTTTGTGACAAATTGCCCCAAGGAGCAATAATCTATTATATTAAGTGTTTTCCTGTTACTCATCCCTCCCTGTTCCGTACTAACAAGTGGGATAAATTCCAGTGATTACAAAGAGGCTTGGGATGAAGCTATAGGACTTTATTTCTGGAGATAGATACTTCATCCAGTGACATCAGGCAACTGCTACCTGTGCTTTGACTCAAAACATGCCTATTCAGTAATACTGGAGTGGCTGGGAAAGTGCAGCCTAAAAAGAAACCTTAGGACCAAACCTGGAAATAGCTATCCATCAGTTTCCCAGCCTGAGGGGGCTTGATCTGAGCATGAATGCAGACAAGATACAGACAAGTAGTGCAAAGTCTTAAGTGAGACTGATGTGTCTAGCTCCAAATTCACACTCCCACAACTCTTTTCAGGCATCATTGAAGGCTGCTGACATTTGAACTCTGCCTCTTCAAATCTCCTCAGACCCAGAGCAGCCCCCTCTGAGCCCCAACCTCTTGTCTAAATGCAGTCAGGAAGCACGAGACTGATGTCTCCCGAGGAGCTCTGTACAATGTTCCAGATCTTCCCTAACATACTGTGACAGAACTGGGTTCCTCAAGAAGCTGTTGCTGGTGGGTTTATGTAATAACCAACTTCATAAACACATTTATGGATGACTATAAAAAACAATTTCTGTAGTGCCTGCATATAAATTGCTATGAATTTCATGTAACACACATCATAGACAAAGAACACTGTATCTGAAGCACTCACAACAAATTGCATATAATATACTGTGTATATTATACATATATTGTATAGAAATAACAATGTTTATATAATATTTGATTTACATAATATCAAGCTTAAACACCAAAACAAACATCAGCGACTGGGAGATCCATCAGTCAAACACATCTTAGCTTCGTGGTCAGGTATCTAGTCTCTGTAGATATGATCTGTTCCTGTCTGTGTTGGAAGAGCAGAGAAGGGAATTATGATAGTGACAAACTCCAGTTCCCTGTTGAACCTGAGGAGCTCTACCCAGTTCAGGGGTAATTTTACCAGACAGGGACCATTAAGGTAGAGAACATCTTTGCTATCAAAGGGAGGGGAAAAATCACTGGTGGGAAATGAAGAGGGGGAGGGATGTGATGTAGTTTTGCAAACTATTCATTTTCACGGTACATTTTTCCTGTATAAAATATGAAAGCATCCTTTGCTCTAGGTTCTTGCTCCCAGGTAGTTGTTCTTGATGACTAACCTCCCACAGTACTTTGAAAGTCCTTCACCCCTAAATCTACTGCACCAAGTGATTTCTGTTCTTTCCTGAATATTGCTTCACTGTATGTGCAGGAATAACCATGAAATCAGCATATATGGACTAATGAGCACATTACATTGATATATGGATAGCAGTGGTGGAGAACAGCAAAACTTGATGGTAAAACAGACTGACTTAAAAACGAGTTGGCTAAAGGTATGCAGAGAATTTCAAGCCTGCAGAGAAGACAGAGTAAGGAAAACACTAGGATAAGACATAATGGTGTTATAGAGTGATGTCTTTAACAGTTTGTGTATATGTCAAGAATAAACCTGGATATAATGTCCTTGATGCTATAAAGATAAAAGTAAAAAGCAGAATGAAACAAATACAGAGACAGTTCAAAATGTATTGGATGGATCTGGTAAATAGATCAAAAGTTGTCTATAGAAGCCCTGAAGCTCATAAAAACTGAGAGCAGTGTAAGGACATCAAGTTTTAGATCTTGTTGCTCAAGACATACAGCTTAAAGTTGTCATTTTTAAGCTGCTACGATGTCGAGTCCAAGTTGGAGATCTGTTGCTTAACAGAAATTCCAGTCCTTCAAGGAGAGTTATTTTATAGTGAATAAGATAGGATAGGAATGGGATACAGTGATTAGTTTCTGAATAGATAACCTAGCCATCCTGATCCTTGAAGAAAGCTGGTAGTAACTGGACTTCACAGCAGGAATCATCACTGTTTTGGGCTGTTCCAGTACAGGATGCACTGAAAATTTGCATCCCTTAGCTAGCCCTTAGCATATCCATTTGGCTATAAGACCACTACAGGGAGACCATGTTAAAGGCCTTGATAAATTCAAGAGCAAAAGGATGAAGGACAGAAGAAAGACCCCAGACCTGGATCTCTTACATGAACAGTGAAAGGCAGAGGGAGGGGAATAGATAGGCAGGGTGCCAATTGTATTATAGTACAACTACTGACCCTGAATCCTCCTGCCAGCCCAGGATGCTATAATATCTGCTGTAATATGGACATGTAATCAAGTTTTCAGCAGAGGAAGGACCCTGACTGCACAGCTGATCAAATGGGCTATCAATCAAGTGATTCACATTGTGTACTTAAGCCTAAAGTCAGGTTATAATTCACACAACTACCTCCCTCCCTAAGCAGGTGTCTTAAACTTAAGAACTGCAAAAAGTAGTAAAGTAGCTGAAAATTTCCACTTGCTAATAATAGACTCTAGAGCCCTTTCTCCTGACCTCCTCCAAACGGGCACCTCATAAAATCATAGAAATGATTTTGGTTTTTAGGTTGCTGGGGATTACACTTTTATACCCCTGCAAGGAGGACCATTAAAAGATTCCTGTAGTACAAAATTGCTGACCATGCAAAGAGAGGGCAGTGAATATGGCTTTAAAAGACGGGACTAGCCAAATGTGAAAGACGGTCATTGTTTCCTTGTATGACCCTGCATCAAATTAACTCCCTGTGGCTGGCTGGATTCAAGATAGAGCTTGATTTAGTTGCTTCACTGAACAGGCTTCTAGTGCCACCTGAGATGGCTTCAGGTGTCTGAAGGACATCTGAAATGAGACTCCTTTCATGGGCTGACAGCCTTCAAGACCAGCTGTGAGAAGGCAGAGGGGACATCCAGGATATCTCAAATGGCACTGTCATGATCAGACATAGTAGATACCTATAGCACAGATTGCTCAGGGTAGCTCAAGTGATTCCTACCTGAGTCCAATGATAAGCTGCCCTCCATTCCACTTTCTCTGTTAGTCTATGACTAGCAAAGAGTGAAAGACTTTAATGCAACACTACTTTTGTGCATAGGGGATCTGCTGCTACACTGGCTTAAGCAAATGTAGTTTAATGGAAGAGGGAAGGAAATTACAGTAGTGCTGTAGTTTGGATTCTAGAGTGTAATTCATTACCTGTGGCACAGACTTTGCATGTAAGTCATTGAAGTGTTTCTGTGTTCACCTTCTACATATAAAAAGGGCATAACTGCATTTTCCTTATTTTATGAAAGCTATCTGAGGTAGGATACATCAAACAAGAGGAGGGGCTCTGGTACCCAAACAGAAGGTATTGCTGTAGAGATGTGTTGATGTGCAGTAATAGCATGGTTATTGTCAAGTCTGCTGTGTAAGAGTCTTAAATGGAATCTAGTTATTATGAGTCACTGTAGAACTAATATTCAGACAGCTCCCTAATGTTGCATTCAGTAGGAACAAGGTAATAATGGCTTGCTGTGAAACAGCTTTTAACTTTCTTAAAGGACAATGTTTTCTCCAGAGGCCACTGTTTTCCAAGTTGCAAATCTTGTTTGTTGGAGCTGATGTGCTAGAGCACCTTAAAAAATATGAACAAAGTATTTTAAGACCTATGCAAAGGTGTCAAGAGCTATTTGTTAGTAGCCCTTTAGTACACCCTGATGTATATTGATCTGGTGGAAGAAAGAGAAAGAATTTGCTCTGTATATTATTGAGTATAAGGGGAGAATTAGATCTCAGGGTGCTGGTTTTAAATGTTAATATTTTGAATCAGATGTACAAAAGTTGTTTATCTGCCGGTACAGACAATGCAGAACTGTAGTACCAGAGTGTCAGTCATACTGCATCAAATGATCCTAACGTTTACCACTAGGAATATTTATCAGCCTATGGTCTGTCTGCAGAAAATGTGTTCCATAGTACAAGATAGACACCACACCTCGAGTGTTATCTGTGGTTTGGGTGCTTCAGGATAAGGACATCAGACTATTAGAGGGTGTCCAGAGGAGGGTCTCCAAGGCAATGAAAGGCCTTGAGGGCAGGACACAGGTGGATCAGTTGAGGTCACTTGGACTGTTGAGCTTGGAGAAGAGAAGGCTGAGGGGTGACCCCATCGCAGTCTACATTACTCAAGGGGGCATGAGAGGGAGGTGTTAATCTTCTCTCTCTGGTGAGCAGGGATGGGACATGAGGAATTGGAATGAAGCTGTGACAGGGGAAGTTCAGATGGTCCATGATGAAAAGGTTCTTCACTGAGAGAGTGGTGGGTCACTGGAACAGGCTCCCCAGGGAAGTGGTCACAGCACTATAATGCTATGGCAGTTGTAAGAGGGATGTCTCAGGACTGCCTTGTCCTTGGAGATCCCATGTCTTACCTTTGTCCCTAAAGGATGTCTTGAAGGTCTTCATTTTGGTTCTCTGATCCGTCACAGACTTTCTTTTGACTTTGAGCAGATGCATCTCTCTCAAGTACCATGTTTTCATTTATAAGGTGAGGCTATGTATGGGAGTAAGCAAACTTCCTGTGGGTGAGTGCCAGAGTGTGGTTTTCTGTCTGAAAAGGAACTTCAAATGAGGCAATGGAAACTTGGCCAATGTGGGGTGATCTGGCCTCTCAGACGGGGTCTGCAGTGTTTTGCCATTGGGAGTTCCCTGATCTTGTCCTCCATGAGGACACCAAGCCATGAGGGCCAGGAGCTATAAGACATTGCACTTTACAGATGATAGCTTCTATCCTGTCTGCCCTGAGGCCCAGCTACTGTGGAAATCATTCTTTGCCACCTCAGTGTTGTGCTGGAGTACCTGACCTTGGCTGGGGGTTGGAACTAGCTGATCTTTAAGCTCTTTTCCAACCCGATGTTCTATGATCTGAATTACTATAGTAGCACTGGGGAAATACATAAGTAAATACATAGGAAAGAATGAAAAGGACAATTGCTTTCTTGAGGAAAAGTCCAAAAACAAAACAAAGGTTTCAGTGACCTAGCATCATGTTCAGCTCCTATACACAGAAGGTATAATACATCAGGACTGCGTATCTGTTTAAAATTATAGCAGCCATCAGTTACAAAAGAAAGTTTACTTTAAAGTATTGGTGGTCGTATCAAATCTTATCACTGTGTCAATGCTGGCTTGACAACTGCCATGAAATATTGAAAGCTGGTAAAAAAGAGAACCTGTCAAAATTGCCTGTCAGTAAAGTCAGTGGAGAAAAGAAAACACATGTCAGTAAAGACTTTGAGATAGTTTAAGATAAAGAAGAAGAGACTTTTTCCCCTTGGTCTTGTTGAAGTTTCTGGGGTAAATTTGGATTTGTGGGCTTTTTAACAGCTTGTACTATAGATTCATCCCAAACCAGCCATTCAGTGTATCATCATAAAGACAGGTGGGAATACAAAATTGCTATAAGAACGTAATTTTCTGAGAGGGAGGACTATTATTAATGTGGTTCTGCATTTGTTGTGCTTTTATTGTCTGAAGGTTTTATTAAGAAAAAAGTGTGGAGAGAAAATTAAAAACAAAAAGGAAATTCCCTCTCTAGTTAATGGGGTTTGCTGTTGATATTTGATTCTCTAGACCAGGATCTTCCCTCTTGCCTCTGTAAGTAGAACAGTGAAACTTGGTGGAGAAAGTTGGATGTAAAGTCAGCCACAAACGTGATCCAAGGACTGGCTGGACATATGAGGAAAGTCTGAGAGGGCTGGGTTTGTTCAGCCTTGATAAAAGAAAGCTCAGAGGAGACCTTATCCCCATGTTCCAGTATCTAAATGGTGGCTACAAGGATGAAGACTCCCTTTTACAAAGAGTCACATGGAAAAGATGAGGGGTAATGGGCACAAGTTACTCCTGGTGAGATGCTGATCGGACATGAGGGAAATTTTCCACAATGGGAACCATGAGCCATTGGAATAATCTCCATAAGGAAGTGGTGGATTCCCAAATATTGGACACTTCTAAGACACAGCTGGATGGGGTGCTGGGAGGTCATGCATTGCCTAGAAAGGTTGGGCCAGATGATCCTTGAGGTCCCTTCCAACCTGGGATCCTATGATTCATATCTTTCCTGTACTGCTATGTGCCAATCCTCCCTCCCACCACCTTTTCTTATGAAAGCCCCAGGAATTTAAATGAAAATCTACATGCTTATAATTATAAGCAATAATTATATTTTTACTTTGCATACTGCCTTCCTTTCAAGATCTTGAAGTTCTTTCTGTGACATTTTATGACAGGAAAGATCTCATAGAAAGATAAAAGGTTTTATCCAGACACACTTAGAGGATGTGAGAGCAAAATGTCTATGGAAAGTGCACTGGTCATTCATGTCTTGTGCAATATGGATTTACAAGTCATTCTTGAAGATGGCTTTGTCTCCCAGATAAAAGTGCTAAGAAGCCCTCTTTTCCTTCATGGGGAGAGCTTTTATGGCTGTCAAAATCAACCAGTAGCACTTCTAAAATGGGGCATATTGGCAACTGCTTTAAGGATACATTTCAAGGCTGGTGAAATATGGATGGCTAGATCTCTATTAGCACGGTGGCTGTGGGGAAAGGTTGCACACTGCAGATGATGTATATGTAGCTAACTTCTCTTTTCCAAAAAACAAGTCCACATCCAAACTGCCTCCAGATAATTGTATTCCCTGGATTAGCCTGACCATTGTCTACAGAAGTGCAGGATGCTATGCAGAGAAGTGAAAGTATGTGCTACAGACAGCACTGGGGCCCAAGTCCTGTGCTGTTCTGGTCCTCTTTATTTCATTACTCAGGATGTAACCAAAGAGACAGGTAGGACTTAAGAGCACAAATGTGGGTCAGATGATTGAAATTTCATCTGCCCTGCTAAAATGTCAAGAAACCCACTGAACACTGACCAGTGTATAAATGGGCAGTGAAAAACTAAGAACTATTTTCAGCTTGTGGAGAGGTTTTACCTTAACTGCCAGGGAAAGGCCCTGCTGGAAGATGAAGGTCTAATGGGCAAACAAGAAAAGTTCAGTGCTTGTGTGTAGCTGAAACCTCTCCATCATGAGGAACACTGAAGTATGGAAGTAAATCAGGGCAGTACCAAGCTTAGAGCAAGTGTAGAACCTCTATGTTCACCTATGTTGAAGTAATCAAGACAAATCACAGCCAGAACTGCTTTGGAGCCAATACATGTCTGTTGCTCACACAGTATAACAGAAAATGAGAGAACATGCTCAGAGAAATAAAGTAACTTACTCAATGTCTAAACCCAAGTCACTAGCACAGTTAGAAAAAGAACTCTGATCTCCTACTTCCAGATGACCATGGTGATGCCCATGGTGTTTGCTGGCTTTATGCGCAGCAAGAGCATGCTGTTAGAGGGAGATAAATCTCAGTGTGAAAACAAAGCTTCTGAAAGCATCATTTTTCCTTCATTGTTCAGGCAGGGGCCAAGCTGGTAAAAATTAGAAAACAAAAGGCTTTAAAAATCCCCAAATCCCATTTTCAGAAATTCCCATACTTCCACCTGTGCCTCACAGAGGTTACAGTCTTCTGGAGAAACTGAAATCTGGCTTATAGTTACCTACTCAAGTCTATTTGTGTCTGCACTGTTTTAGTACCTATATTATGTTGGCTTACAACTAAATTCACTTAGTACTTACAGAATCATAGAATAGTTAGGCTTGGAAAGGACATTAAGATCATCTATTTCTAACTCATGGATAGTCTAAGGAATATGTGTCTCTCTTTCTTTTAGCCTGATCCTACCTGGCCTTATAACTATGGTCTTCTTGTGTATGTGCTGTCTTAGTTTTCAAAAAGCATTGTCTCTTATGCACTGATGGTAAAGCCATCACTGGAAGGTGAGCACACAGAGAGCCCCAGGGGGTATTCTTGAGTCCTCTTGTATATAAATCTAAAAAACCTTTTCAAATTCAATCTACTTTCCTGTCAGTTGCAGCATCCTACCCCCAATTCCCACCCTCAGTGTCCTCATTTTCTCCCTGACTGATTGCATGACTTGTTTCTTTCCTTCTGCTGCTGTTGTTACTGTCGTCGTTACCCTTGTTGTTTGGGGAAGTGTTCTGCAGCTCAGTTAAGCATCCTGAAGCCAAAGAAGAACGTGTTTGGAAGTCACAACAACTGGGAAGGATTCAGTGGGGACATCTCCTGACAATCCTATTAGGTCAACAGCCCATGGCACTGACAGCCTGATAGTCCCAAAACTGAGGAAACTACAATACTGGAAAGCTGACAACTGCTGCTGCCATGCATCTGAGCATCACTTGTCATAGCAGATGCATGCACAAGTAAAAAGCTGAGCCTGGAAGGTACTGAATGCCTTCACCTGCTGCTGTATGAAATGCCAGTGGAACGTTATCAGTCTGTGGATGAGGTGGGCCTGCATTTTTCTCGAGAGACCACATCTGCAGTGTTGTGTCCTGTGCTGGGCTCCCCACTGCACACTGCAGGGACCACCAAGATGACTGGGGCTGAAGCACTTGTCTGGAGAGCAGAGGCTGGGGGAGCTACACTGTTCAGCCTGGGAAGAGAAGGCTAAGAGGACATTATCCTCTCTTAAATTACTGAATGGCAGGGTATAGAGAATATGGAGCTAGGTGGTTGTTAGGAATGGACGGTGAAAGGCCTGTAGATGACACATGTTATGACTGGTCTTAAGGAAGAGCTCTTTCACCATGAAGGTGCTCTAATATTGGAGCAGAGGCCCAGGGTAGCTGTGAAATCTCATCTTGGGAAATGAAAAAATGAGGTGGGTGCAGTGTTGAGTTGAGCTGGCCCTTCTTTGAGCAAGGCATTGGACCACGTAGCTTCCAGAAGTCATTTCCAGCCTTGAGCATCCTATAACTGCTCATCAGGAAGAACTGATATTCTAGGCATCTAATAAAAACTCTGGCCACTGATGCATTTTGTGCTTTTGTACAATATTAAGAATGAAAAAGATAGCTTAGAAAGAGTTAATGGTTAAAGCTGATGATCAGTTAGTGAAAGCCATTAGCAAGCAAATGTATGGACAACAAAAGGAAACAAAAATTTTCCAAGCTTAAGCAAGAATACAAAGTTTTTAATTCTTTTGAATGAAAAAAAGACTTCCAGGGGACTCAAAAGAGCCAGTGTTGATGAAGAAATAAATTAATTGAAACCTTTTTCTTTCCAAAATCATCAAAGAGGGATTATTTACTTCTTTTCCTTTCAAACTGTGACTTAGAATTCAATTTTTCAGTCTTTAGAGAGCAACTTAATTCTGTTCCATTTTTCCATTTAGTTCTAATTCATAATGGCAGAAATCATCTGTTATTATTATGTAGAATATACTTCTACGCTGTAATATGATTACTATAGGGTAGAAGAAAATTATCAAACATGGGTTGGCCAGAGGGTGTTTGCAGGAACCTATGAAGCAGGCAGCACCACAGACTTATAGGGTTAGACTTTGGTGAACCAGTAGAGCAAGAGATGTGTGCACTTATCCAGAGGATCCATGCCCTTCCCTACTGCTTCTTTGTAAAGTTGCTTCTTTGTTCCACTGTTGACTGCAGCCATTTGTTCCCTTCTGAATCTCCAGCCCTGGAGTGAAATTTGTCAGGTTTACCAGGAGGTCACATTCAAAGCAAGTTCAGCTACTTTTTGTACATGCTTATTAGGTAAAATCACTGCATCCCTTTTAACCATCCTCTCTTCCTTCTACCACCATTTACTTTATCCAAACTTTTGGATTTAATCTACATATGTGAACAATTGAATAACTCCTCGATTGAAGCTGGGCATCTTTTCTGTACATTTTATTGTCCTTCCTCCATTAAGCTAAGGATAATCTGATTTTGTTTATGCTGCCTCTGAGCTTTTCCCTTTCAGTTCTTGTTGCAACACACTTCTGATCCCTGCATGGCAGTTGAGGTAGTTTAGATTCCAGAATGGACTGCTCCCAGCAGAGTCCTAAAAAACCTCAGGACCCAGCTGTTTGTAATATCTGTTACTTGTTCATGAGGTGGCATATGCAGGACCTCAGCTAATCCATGAGACAGACTATGTTAAAAGAAGATTGTGGATGGGTCGTCCTTTATTAACAGATGCAAAGGGGATCACTTTTACAGTTTGCAATAAAATGTATGTTACAGAGCACTTCAGCACCTTTCTTTTCATATGGTTGGCAGGACCGTGTCCCCTTCCTCTGCAGGGACATGAGGGTCTCTTTATGGCTGCCACTGGAAGTACAGTAAAACTGCATACCAGCTGTATCCTAAGTGGCATGTCAGGACTGTAGAAGCCATATCAGACTTGAGAAACAGTCATTAAACTGGACATACTTCACAAGAATCTCCTGGTTTTGTAGTCTTCAAGGACTTTGGAGTCAGTTCACATGCTCACCTTCACAGCCAGGCAAATCCCAACAGTGACTTGCTATCAGTACTTCAGAAAGACAGCAGAGGGAAAATGCCTTCCCACATGGAACCCAGCCAGGCACAGAGAGGAAGAAAGACCTCAGATGAGAAAGACCTCTGTAATCCTGTGAAGCATGGACTGGCGTTGCAGGAGCTGTCCTACTGTTTTGTGTTACTTTGGATGACCAAAACATGCTCAGTTGCAAGTCCAGCTCTGTAAGTATAGCTTACCTGTATGTTTAGACATCTGGGAGGTGTGTGTGTATGTGTACATCTAATTCCAGAAAGGCAGAAGGAGAATTCCTGTTGGAATAGCTGAAATGCTGTTAGAAATCAAAAAGGTGGTGTGTATAAGGGGACTTAGCTACACTGTCAGTTGGATCTAAAACAGTCTCAGACCAAAAGGTCAGCACTGTTTCTGAAGATTCTTATTTCCCATCTTTGCTGAGAAGGAAAATGTTGCAATAAAATCCAGTTCTTTACTGCAGTAAGAAAAAGAACTCTGGTGCAGAAAATAGGGCCATGCTTCCATTCAGATTGCCTAATGACATAAGATAATGTTCAAATTCAGATCAATGATCCTTGGTCTGAATCAGGCAGGAAAAGGCATTTACCCTTGATGTCTCCCCCTGCATAAGTGAGCTGCCAAGTCATTTACATAGTGGTCAGTGGAGTAGAGCTAACAGAGGGTCTCTGAACTATTTTTAATCATCTCTGCTGTGAGCTACCACCTCCCAGCAATCCATTGATCCAAAGCTCTGACCTCTACATAGTACAATAGGAATGGCACCAACAGCTTTTTTGTGTGAACTTTTAAATATAAAATGTTTATACCTGTATATATCTGGACCACATAAAGTTGCTGTGGCCATTCTGACTATATAGCTTTCAGCTAAGCACAGTAGAAGGAAACCACACTAGATAGGACTCCTGCTAAGGAGTGATAGTGCCATCTCAGTACCTACAGGACATCCTTTAAGGCAATCTGATTCTTAACTTCACTTTTAAGGATGTTTGGGAGCACAGGCATTTTCTCTTAGTCCTGCTTGTACATTAGTAACTAAAAAATCCATGTAGGAAATCAATGTGAATTAAGATTTTTAACTCCCAGTTATTACAAAGAGAACAAAGAGAATACAGTGAGTTGGGTAGCTTAATTGTATGCCTTTCAGATTGAAAAATACGATCTTACTTGCCATACTTATTACCTTTATTGTCCAGTACAGTTTGTAACCAGAAATATATGAGAGGCAATTAAGGTTTTGAAGAAAAGTTTTCTTTTCTTTTCCAAATGGAAGTGTCATACATCATGCAGTATCAACTCCGGTGTTAGACTAGCAAAAATTTACTGCACCATGTCCCCGCAGTGAGAATTTGCAGCTAGATTAATGTTCCTTTAGCTGGCATTAAATCAATTTCATACATATGCTCGTATTTTCACCAGTGACATTCTGCAATGGCTGATGTTTTGTAGGAGCAGTAAAGAAAAAAACTCAGTAGATTTTGTTCAAGCTTCGTATATATATAAATATATATGCATGCATCTATATACAGGTGAACAACACACTTCATGCTTCACTCGCTATAAAAAAGTCTTGAAGTTTCAAAGTTAGCCAACTTCTTGTTTTTCATGGCATATGCACAGCTATTAGCAGTACACCTTCACACAGTGGAGAAAGATCTGAAGTTGCATATACTTAATCTGGGTAAAACTGACATTTTCTCTTCTTTTTTTCCTCAGTTTATTGAAATTGTTCTTGTTATGCAACTTACAGTTTAGCAACTGATGTGTGGGGATGAAACTGTCACACGTCTTCCTAGCTAATGCTTACCACACTGTAGCTGGTTCTCAGTGAGATGACAACATTCTCCATGATTAGAACTGCCCAAGGGGGTTCTGCCTGCCTGTGGGAGTTTGCCCGCTGACCAGGGTAAAACAGGACTCTAAAAAGGTCATTTTTCCTGAGTGCTACTGAATAAAGGCTGTTGAGGGGAGCAGGAATTCCCCTTACTTGGGCTGTGCTAATGGAGCATCCACTGCAGTCATGGGGCAAAGACAGTGTCTCATCTTCCTCCCCCATTATTTACCTGACAGTCACTCAGGGCATGAGGAGTGGTTTGGGTAGCAGTAACGTCACCATGACATCACCATGACATCAGTAGTCAACACATCATGGGAATTCTCTCAGTCCAAGTACGTTGTGGTAGGTAAAATTTGATGCTTTGGTCATCAATAGCTGTAGCTGCTCCCCTTACATAGAACTAGTGTCTCACCTGCTGCTATTTTGTACAAATCTCTTCTTAAAGTTTCTGGCTCTTCTCTGTGTCATATTTTGTTTAATTCAATATTTATAACCATGGTAAAATGAATAATCAGTGCTTTTTCTGTGCATGGTTTGAAACTGCCTCCAGGCAGTATGAATCTTCAGGGGAAAAAAGCATTTCTGTAGGTATCTCACCAAGAGGATCTGATCTAAAAGAGAAGACATGATTTTATCTCACAGTAATGAAGGAAGAGTAAGACTAAAGGGTGAAGAAATGGCTGCAAGTGAAAGGAGACCCCAGACACAGATTTGCAAGTAGCTCTACTGAGAATTTACAATGGAGAAATTTACTGGAATTTAAAGGATTTAGAGGCATTCAGATACACGTATATTATGTGCTGAGATTTTCATGGATATAAGGATAATAGCAAAGGCAGCCTATATATATATATATAGGCTCATATATACATATATATGTATATGAATATCTCAACAGGGAAAAATTTACTCATTTTCCAGCATTACAGAGGTGCAATGAGGGACCTGTGAAGAACTGTGAGGACTCTTGGAGTGAGTCTGTAGCTAGTGCTGATCTTCTGAAGGCCACCCTCAGGGTGTGAGTGAGCTGATGTAGCTCTTTTATTGTATGATCTCCATTCTGTACTATATAAGCACCTCACAGGTATGACCAGCTCTCAGTGAGGTAACAACCACTTGTATCTACCAGAGGAGGGAACTGAAATACAGGAAAGACTACCAGAAAATTCTTACTTTGGATCAATAACAAGGGGTCCAGGTGGTCATCCATAACCCTGAGGTGTTTTGACTTTCCTTATTTTACATTTTATGGCAGAGGGTCTCTAGTTTGGGGAAGCACTTCTTCCTATACGCAGAGAATTGGTGGATAATGTTTCTTTGGGGTGCTGCTTGATAATGATGTGATGCCTTCCAGTATCTGAAGGGGGCCTATAGGGGTGCTGGGGAAGGACTCTTCATTAGGGACTGTAGTGACAGGA
>JBAFWW010063319.1:0-10183 GCA_036873685.1 Agapornis canus | reverse complement strand
CTAAATGCTAAGTGACTGCATAGCTTTCCTTAAAGACAATATTTAATGCAGCTGGACCAGGTTTACAAGATTTCTCCTGGCATTTTTAATAACAAAAGTTATAATAATACAGTCATCATGTAAACAATTAAGAGGCTTAACCATAGGAAGTTATTTTATTTGAGAATTTATTAATCTGAACTAACCTTTCACAGGACCAACTTCCAGTCTCCAAAGAAGCAAACACTTAGAAAACAAACCTCCTACTGACCAAATGCAAACTCTCAGCTATTTCTATTCTCAAAAAGCTACCCATCTCCTTTTGCCTTGAAGTATCAGTTTACACTTTTGTCTTTGCTTGACATTTTTATCTTTTCTCAGGGAAAATTTCCACTGAAAACTGTTGGATTTTGTCCAACCAAATACTCAATAAAACTACAGAAAGAATAAAGCACTTTGTTACCAAAGAAATTGTTTCTGCGCAGTTCACATTATCACAGGGCCTCACTGGAGTGCCTAGGCAGCAGAGCAAGCCATACAAGTCTGCTGAAACAGCATTTCTTGGGATTTGGTCTACTTTGAGATTTTTCTCTCCCATTCTAATAACTTATTCTTTTTAAAACTGCTATGGTAGAAGGCATAGCTCTTCTCACATTATTCAGGTGACAAACTGTATAGGGCACAATGGCTCTGTGATAGTGCAGCCCCTAATGCAATGGTCACTAGTGGGTTTACACTTTTTTTTTCCCCTTAATTGCAACTAAATCAATCATAATTTGGAAACTTAACTTCTAAGTAATGACACTGAAGGTGACAGTAAACTAAAATATAGATATTGAAATGGAGAAGTCTATATGAGCTGACAGTGAGAATATAGAGGTTATTGCTGTGACAGCAGTGCAAGCACAAAGCAATTCCAGTTTGCTCTGATGCCTCTGGAAGGCCTGGCTTGGTTTACCTTTCATTAGCTAGCATAAAAGATAAAGGAATAGCAATAATTTTACTTTGAGAGAGACAACAACTTTTTTCTTGCTGTTGTATTGATTAAGTAAGAAGGTAATAAATACATGCTTGTGATGTGTTAATCTGTTCATTTTAGAAAGACTGAAACTAAGTCATCGTGGTAGCAAAGATTGTGGATAAAATAACTGTTAGCTCAAGGCCTTTCAAATACCTGGCTGTGATGATGCTGTTAATATGGAAGTGACAGAAATGTAAATGAATTGCTACTGAACCATTAGAATAAGATATCCCAAATGTGTTACAAGGTATAGTCTTTGTATACTTTGAATTAAGCAGTAAATTAGACAGTTTAGTTAATAAAAGGGCCTACTGAGACAACATTATTTAGCAGTCTCACAGATCACGACTCTTTGTATCTCTTGGTTGACTAGGCCAAAGAACCAGAGAGAATGAAAAAATGTCGCTAATTCTGAGCAATATTTCTGTATAAGATTATTTTAGAACATTAAAAATTTAACTGTACTCCTTTATTTCTGCTGAGCTAAACCTGTGGGTTTATCAAATTAAGCAACTGGGTGGATGCCCAGTGTCCAACATGGGAAAAGTAAGTGTTAAAAGAGCCCTGTAAAAGTCAGACCAACTTGCCATAAGAAGCATAAATAGCCTCTCAAGAACCACACTGGATATCTAGTTTGGAAAAGCACTGATTTGAACTCTTAATATTGAAGAGGTATGGAAGACTTTAACATAGCTTGGAGGAAACTTGAAATAAATCACATGGCCAAACCAATAATGTAATGGGATGCTGGCCAGGTGGAGAATTTTAAACAGAAAGGCCCAAGTCTGTGAAAACTCTGAACAAGGGTAACTCTTTTCTCCTCTTTACTAGTTCCCCCAAGAATTTCCAAGTCATGTTCAGCATATTTCTGTTTGTTTTCCAGGAGCTAAATCTCAGGGAAATGAAGTAGCAAGCATAAAACTTCAAAATGAGAACCTTGCTCACAACTACTCTCTTTTGACAAACTGAGTTTTTCTACACAAGTGATTTACAAATTGTTTTTATCAAGCCAAATCAAATGGGCCACAGCTGCTTCATGGAACCATAGTAAACCCTTAAAACCTGCGGAGATATGCCAAGTAATGGGCTAAGCATTCTTCAGAACATTTAGAGGAGAGCAGTCCTCTGGCTCAGGAAGTCTGAGTCCCTTCTGAACAATATAGATGAGCTTGTACACCTTGGCACATGGATTTGCCTCAGCTCCAGACGAAACAGAGGACTACCACAAACCCCATTTTGCTCTATAAGTAAAGCGTATGCCTTTGATCTGTTTTCCCTACATGTGTGGCACCACATTTAATTGCAAACAGGAAAACCTAATGTGGCCCCAAAACTTTACTTCAGCAAGACACTTCAACACATAAATCTCATTGAAGGAAGACAGTTATGTGACAACAATCACAATCCTCTGTCTCAGCCTCACTTCTAGAGCAACAGGGAGGAATCCATGCATAAATACATACACGTACATAGACACACATATACATGGAAAGCTTTGGTAACTGCAGTTTACCACTGTCTGGGCTTAGAACTTGCACTTCAGCAGTGACTTACCTGACAATGAAAAACTTATCAGTCTCCGACTTCCTTGTCCCTGGATTGAATCTTCATTGGTGATGCTTTTAAAAATCTGCTGGAAGAAAAACTGTGGTGAGAGCGTGTATTCTCCAGTAGCTCTTAAACAGACAAATGGCTTAGTAACTGTCTTTTTAAAAGATTCTTAGTTTTACAGCTAAGAATCCACTAATCAAAATTATGCTTTTATCCAGCTAATCAGTTAACCACTAGTGGACTAAGTTATCCCTTCCTGAAGGCTTTTCCTTAAGAACATAGAATAATACAAAAACATACTGTAATTTTAGTACAGCAGTTTTTCTCCCTAAAAGGAACTGCTTTTTGATAAAGAAACTGCTATACTAAAATTACAGGAGATAAAGCAGTGCGTGAGCATGGGGATGTGATTCTCGCCTCTAGAAACAACTTCTGTTTTTATAATACCTTATTACTGGCATAGAAAAACTTGTTCTGGAAAGTTTATTATATACAAGAGAGAAAGATTTCCTAAAGTTTACTGTGTGCAAAAGCATTGAGGGTGATCTGGCGGGTGGAAATCAATAGATGACCTTTTGTACTTCACACTTCAGGTTCTAATGTCAGTCTTAGGCTCAACAAGTTTATTAGTGGGTTTCTGTCATGCAAACTGGGACCTAAGCTACCTTCTGGCTGTGATCAGAACTGGGAAACCTTTGAGCCAGTGTCTGGGGCAGCAGCAGAACCCCACCATCAGTAGTTTTCACCTGAACAGAACAGAGGAGATGCTACTGGGAGTCAGGCTCCAAGTTCAGAAGGGAGATGCTGCTACTACTACTACTACTTCCCACTGACTTTGGAGTCAAACCAAGAACTGCTCTGTGCCCAGGAAGCTGCAGCTTCTCACCACTCTTGTCATTTGGCTTTCAGGCAAAAAAGAAAACCAGTGTTTATGCAGTGAAGCTCCAATTTCTGCCAGGAAACAGTAACTGAAGTCCCACTCAGCTGTGACTCACTGCTCAGTATATTAAATATTGTGTACTCAAGCTTAACTTAGAAAACAAGCTGCTCTTTGCCCCCAGAGACACAAAACCTAGGCAAGGGGGCACTACAGACCAGCTAGTAGGAATTAACCAACACACACAGCTGGCAGGTCAAGGCACAGATGAGGCACCATTATAAATGAGACACCATTATAAAAAAGTGGGCTCTGTTAGACTTGACTGTCATAATCATTTTGTTCCTCACGGACTACTTAAACAGGAAAAAGGATAGTGAGTGGGACTATGAGCAAATTCCAGTGAAACATCCCTATTGGATCACAGCTAATTAGCTGCAATTGCACATTCAGCCTTCTCAGCTAAGCAGGTTTCAATTTACTCACTGACTCCACCACTGATTTCTGGACAGAGACACGTTTAAATAAGGATACTGTATGTGACTAGGAGAGTTTGATGAGCTCAGTAACCTTTACCAGCCCAAGGTGTGATCGCACCAAGAAACGACGACATTTCCTTGTCAAGATGTATTTTTCCTATGTCACTGCCTGACATTTATTACACATTATCCTTTAATGCTTACTACTAATGGTTTTCTCAGGATTTTGTCCAGGACAGTAACTGGGTCAACCAACCTACATATGTGCACATTTGCAAAATGTTCTTTTTCTCAGTCCTTAAATGCTTCTCTGGGGTTTTAGATCAGCCATGAATCAGTATGAATAGTTTAACAGTCTATGATTTGAAGAGACTAGGGTGGATCTCATGGAGTCCAGCCTGTTCCAAACTTTGAAATATGTTGCTATTAAATGACCCTTTTAGGGGCTATGGCTACATCAGTAGATTGTACTGAGACACTAGAGTATTGCCACAAATCCCAACAGAGACAAAGCATCAGCAACACGGCCAAACCTATACTGGCCAAGCTTGGCATTATACAAAGAGAGCAATCACACATTCAGCCCTATAACAACAACAAAGGATCCATCTATTTTGTGAAGCACTGTCCCATGTTCCTTGTCCTCCAGTGGTTTGGTGGCACTGGTCTGCCACCCTTCCCACATGTACACAGCACTTTCTCATCCACAATACAGATCCCCAGGAACAGCAGGGTATGTGCCAGAGAGGGGTCAAGAACAGGTAGATATCGTATGTCAAAGGAAGGAATGATTATGCATGGACACACTCAGTGAAGGTTATTAGGAAGGTCAGGAAAGTGATTATACTTCAATACTGGCATTTGGAGTCAGAAATAATGGAGGGGGAGGAAGGGAGAAAAATCTCCCAGTGAAGTCTCCCAACAAAATCCTGATTTTCTGGGGAAAGAAAAAAAGCTATTTGCTGCAGTTTGGTTTCACTAATGCAATACCAGACTGTCCCCAGTAGTGAGGGCAAGGTTAACAGCACTTAATGCAGAGCAAGAGAAAGGAGAGTGCGTGGTCACCAATACTTGCCAGCCACCATGACAACTGGGATTCACAGTGTCCTGAGGAATGAGATGTGCAAGCGCACAAGCTCTTCCTGCTTTCCATTTATCATGAAAGAAATCCAGACTGATATTAGTGGCTACAATATAATTACATTGGGAGTTTTGTCACTGTAAGTAAGCCTTGAATTCAGCCATCAGAAGATAAAATCCCTTTATCTCCTCAACTGCCTCTTAAAATATAGTTGACAGAAAGACAACATTGATCTTCTTACTTGACATCCTATGGACTTGAAGTCCTTGGTGTGAGAAGGAATAAATGTGATTTTCCCTCAATAACTTTGTGCTCCTTTATGCCCTTGAAGTAAGAGCTCAGTCTGAATTAGTTTGTATTTTCAGTTTATAACGTCATGTTTGCACATTGTGCAACACAGCCTTATTATTTTACGAGTCTTGCTGATAACAAACAGGATGAAAATGCTCTTATTACATGCTTCTACCCTATCCAGACATGAAGACATGGGATGTGAGCTGCAACTTCAAGCCTAGCTGAGTCTCTCAGAAACCAAAGGCTTCCTGAAGCATCAAACCTCCTTTTGCTTTCCTTGCCAGCATCCACATCTGGTGTCATTGCCACTGATGGGAGCGCATGTACTCAAGCAGGTAGAGAAGTATGAGCACTTTCTTTAAAATATTCTCCAGTAAACACACATTGTAAAATCTTCTGGTCTGCTCACAGTTCCCCAACCACAGAAACATGGCAAAAGACAATGCCAGAGCCTGAGATGGCTACCTGTGAAACATGGAGAGGTACTTGAGGCCAGATCCAAGCCTCCTGGACTTGCTGAGCTCAGGTTAAGGCTCATGTTTGGTAGCAGGTTTCATTTTTTCAGTAGAGAGAAAAAAGAAGAGAGAAGGAGACAACTGAAAGCTAAAAATAGTAAGTTTCGTCCTAATATCACTTTTCCTTGTGAGTAGCTCCTGCAAATGCTAGAGGGAAGTTATGTGAACCTGAATGAGAAAGAAGGCAACTTCACACTAGCAAACAGAGCCCTTGAGACTTGCTTCCTCTTTAGCCACGGCGTGTGTTATAAACCATCAAAAAATCTAGAGAAAACCCAGAGCACTACAGTCCATCAGCTACTGCTCACGCAAAATTCCAAGTGCATCACCAAAAATTTGTATAAGCAGAAGCTAAGAAACAGGGACTCTCACAGCTAATTAAAAACATCTTTACCCTTCACCCATATGCATTGAATGGTAACAAGGACTACACTTTTGCTCCTGGATGTAAACTGCTTACAGTGTACACCTGGGGTATCCCTACTAAGCCTCCATGTACCTCTAGGTGAAGATGAGGCAAATACTTGTGGACATATGTACAGTGTGAAGTAGGTCTGAAAGAAGCTGGGACCATTTTTGCCTGCTGTTGCACTTAGAAAATCTGCTTTTGGGTACCACATTGACCAGTCATAGTGCAGCATGCTGATAAAACATGCTTTGCACCACTAACTCCCTTTACCATGCTTGTATATTGTGCAGCCCAACTTAGTTGACTTAAAAGTCCTGCTGATATGAAGCAGGATTAATATGATTTTATTACATGGTCTACCATTGGTAGACATGCACAGCTGACAAATACAAGCACTTACTCCTTTTCCTAGGCACAGCACAGATAAACACTGTCATGTCTCAGTCTATGCTCTGTAACAGTAGCTTCTGCTGTAAAAGAATGATAACATTTAATGGATCATAACCGATACAAACTATCTCACATAGGCCAAGATTTCTTATATTTAAAGCAGAGGAAATTGCAATGATATTAAAAACAACACTGCACTGTTTGTATTTGTTGTCTTTATATGGTGAATATCATGGATGTGGTCTAATGGCTCAATTCAATCAAGTTCCAATTTCAGAAGGTGCTAATTAAAACCTAGAATATTTTACACTGACAGTACAGATTGTAACTACAGTTATAGCTAATACAGAGTAATCAGGTACTGTAAACTGGCAAAGCTCTAGCCTGGACCATACAATCTATTCACCAGAGCTTCTTTTTAAAATAACACACCTAAGAACATATGAAAGTATTCAGACGGACCCTCACTTCTAAGCAGTACTACCCAAATCTGTATGGATGATTGAAGTCTACAGTGAAAGAACATTAGAAACTACAACAGTGAAGCAACAAAGTATTTTCTGTTTGTATACGCCAGGTCTGAGGATGAAAAGCAGTAGACGAGAGCGGTGTGAAAGGGAAGGCTGTAACCTGTGCTTGATTCAAATCACAAGTGAAAAATAGCATCAACTCAGCCCCAAGTGGTGCTTCAGCAAACAGAAAAAGTATTACTAGATGCATCAGGGGTAAATAAGGTAAATATGCAGTGTTCCAAAGCTGGGGGAATACACAGTCTGTCTAGTAACTGCCCGCACCATGCTTGCTTCAAGCTCCAGTTATCTGTTCTCTGCTTTTCAAGAGCCTGCAGATTTAAAGCAAACTAAAAAAAGTTAACAGCCTGAATTCAATGGTCAGGAGCAAAAGAAGCAGCTGATGCTTTGGCCCTGTCTCCTTCCATCTGTTTGTATCCCTTAGCCCCTCTGAGGTGTAAGACATGTTCAAAACTACCCAGCAGAATGCAGGATACCAGTTTTCACTCTGCATAGCTTTGCTGCTGATGTCAGTTTAAATCACCTTGGAGCAGGCCTGTGTGTACATGGCACAGGTGTCAGAAGTTACTCCACCCTAACCTAGTTCTGTTGGCTTTTATGGTTGCCGTCTTTATTACACTGAATTCTTAACATTAGGACAACTCTAAGCAAGTGAGAAAAGGCTCGCAGCCTTTCCTTTCCCACAGCTCAGAAGTGAGGCATCTTTCTAGAGTAAACAAATATAAGATATCATGCACTACCATTCTCTTTAAAGAAAAAATTCCTCAGTAGATCTGCAAATGGGTGAATACTCCCATTTGCTCTCAAGTGCTGAATTGAAAAAGAAAAGTTTTGGTGAAAAAAAAATGACTAAATAAATAAGACACTAAACAAATGCTTCCTTTTTCTCCATCACTTGACTTCTGCCACATCTTGGGAACACAGGGCACACTGGGATATAATGGACAAATCATGAAAGGAGCAAAGTCCTGAGCCTGTCACTGACAGAATTAAGGCTATAATCCCAGGCACCACTTTGAAAATCTAGTCCTAATTACTGGTAGTGCTTCAGCTACAACTCTCACTCTGTTAACAGAATTATCCAGCTCTTGAATGCAATATGTTCCACTTATCCTGTTAGCTGGTTAAGCCACTGTGCTGGCACCAGACTATCTTTCTATCAGGTGCTTCCAATGAGCAGTCAGTTGCTCCAGCAGCAGCCTGGGACTCCCTGCTGGGCTCCCTGCAGCTGACTCACATCCCTTAAGGACTGTGGCCACACACACAGAGGGTCTGCCTCATGTGTCACAGTCAGCACTATTCTAGCCTCGTAATACACCATCTCTCAATGCCATTCCCTAATTAAGAGGAGAATTTGCCCTTTGTAGGCATATGGCAATTGCCCTCTGCCTGCCTCACAGAGTCACAGGATCATAGAATGGTTTGGGTTGGAAAAGTCCTTAAGATCATATAGTTCCAACTCCCCTGCCTTGGATAGGGATGCCTCAAACTAGGCCATGCCACCTGAGGCTCTGTCCAACCTGGCCTTAAGCACTGCCAGAGATGGAAAATTCAAAACTTCTTTGGGCAACCTGCTCCAGGCCTCAGCATCCTCACAGTAAAGAACTTCTTCCTTACACCTAACCTGAACTTTCCCTGTTTCAGTTTGAACACTGCTCATCTTGCAGCTCTGTTTATTGATTACTTCACGGACTGCCAGGAGACAGAAGTTTTTCATTCCAAAAAACTGCTCTCCTAGAAACCCTTTAAAAAGATAGCAAGAAAATGAGTAAACAGTTTCTTCTCCATTGAAAATGCAATGAATTCTTTTAGCAGATTCCAGAAAGCAAACCCTGGCAGCCAAACTAAATTACCACAAAAAAATCCTGCTTAGTCCCTCCAGGAGGCAGCTGTCAACACACTTATGACAAGAGGGCAGGCAATGACAGTACATACCAAGTGCATGAGATCTCCATGTTTGCATGAAGATCTTTCATATTCTCCAAGCTACCCTATGTGGGTACAATGATATTTAGCATAACCACAAGCTAGAACAGCAGTATTAAGAGCAGCCACTTCCAATTAAAACAAAATCAAGGACTGAGGCAACAAATCAGTACCTCCCACAGAGCCCAATATCTTTTTCTTCCAAAATTTTATTAGATTTCACTTTTTAATTATTTCAACAGTTCTGCCTAATAAACTTCAGCTATCCTTTGGCAGCAGAGGAGAAGCTTTGATTACATATTCCAATCTTCCTTCACTCTTTGAAATGTCATTTAAATAAATTCTTACATTTTCAGATACTTAAACACAATCACACGTGCATGCAGACAGGCTTTGGGCTGCACCTGCTGGACTACATTGAAGCAACAGGTGGTTTTTCTTTATATAGAGCATACTTCTGGGGTGACTCCTTCCTGCAGCATATCTCACCAACTGCTCACATGTGGGCTCTAAGGCTGCATGCTCTTTGATATCAATGACCCTTTGAGAGCTAACAGGTCTCTCAGAAAGTTTGAAGTGGTCCAAGGATGACAGCACTTTACAGCTCCAATGTGTGAAATAAACTCTGGTTGAGTTAGCAGGGAAGAAGGCTCCCTGCAGCTGCTAAACAGCTTTGTGCTTCCCAGAGTTACCACCATCCAGGAAAAAAAAAAGCCTTTAAGAGAATCTGTGTTTATGATCAGATGCACATCAGGCAGCTGCCTAATGCAGGACAAGATTGGCCCTGTAAACTTGACAGGGCCATACACAGAGTGTTAATGTGCTTAAGCACCCTAAAAACAAGACTGCTTGTAAATATTGCCCTCTCAGGAACAGCTAAGCAAGACCCTACAGCCCCCTGAAATAACTGGGAGGTTTGCCACTGATAGGTGAGACAGGCCATTGGGCACTGCTTGGATCTTTTAATTCTCCATAAGACTTGCTTCCATAGACTCCAAAATCTATAGACTCCAAAATTCCATAGTCTATGAATTCCACAGACTTCCATAGACTCTAAAATTTAAAAAGAAAATTTTGAGAGATTGAGAGAACTGGAGTTGTTCAGCCTGGAGAAAAGGAGACTCAGAGGTG
>JBAFWW010063315.1:3704-15191 GCA_036873685.1 Agapornis canus | reverse complement strand
GCCTGGAAACATTTAAAGCCAGGTTGGATGTGGTTCAACCAGACCAGGTTGCTCAGAACATGTCCCTGCTCATGGGGGTTGGGGTGGACTAAGATGGCCATTGAAGGTCCCTTCCAAACAAAACTGTTCTATGATCTGTTCTATGCAGGTTCCCCCATCGCATTACCTGGCATAGTGACCATTGGAGTCCCAGCCCAGAGTACATCCATTCCAGTTGTGTGCCCATTGCAAAGTGGAGTGTCAAGACAGACATCAGCTAACTGTCCTCTCCTCACATGTTCCTCTTTGGGGGCAACAGGAGAAAAGATTATTCTGTTTTGGGAAAGACCCAAGTTTTGTGCGTATTGCTGAATATTGGGTTCTCCTACAGCTGGGAAGCGCAGCAGCCACAGCACACTGTTCGGAACTCTTTTTAGGATCTATAACAAAAATAGAGAAGCAAATACATAAAGTTCAGTCAGAAACCATCTCCTTTTCTAAGGAGGAATCACCATATACCAAATGAAGCAAAAAGTGTAGTACTTTAGTTTTCAGAGGTATAAAGCAGGAGAAATAATAATAATAAAAAAAGAACAGATCACCATTTCAAGCAGAGTAACTAGGATTGCATTTTACCCAATCCCACCAACAGAAACTGCAACTCTCAGCAGTATTTCACAGGGCACAACTTAAAAAGCAAGTCCTGAAATTTAGGAACTCCTTTATTTATAGGCCTATATTATGGAATCAAAAAAATTACCCCTCAAGTAACTTTCAGCAGTACACTATAAACTGGACCATGATACATACTCACTGTGCAAATCTATAAATCTATCAAGTGCCAAGGCCAGTAAATAACTGGGGCTATTCAGCCTGAAGAATAAAAGGCTGCATGGAGACCTCACAGCAGCCTTCCAGTATCTGGAAGGAACTTACAAGAATGCTGGAGAGGGACTCTTCACCAGGGACAGCAGTGATAGAACAAGTGGGAATGGGTTTAAACTTAAACAGGGAAGACTTAGGGAAGATACAAGGAGGAAGTTCTTTACTGTGAGAGTGGTGAGATACTGGCACCGGCGCCCAGAGAAGCTTTGACTGCCCCATTCCTGGCTGCGTTCAAGGCCAGGTTGGACAGAGGTTGGAGCAACCTGCTCTAGCGGAAGGTGTCTCTGTCCATGACAAGGGACTGGAAGTGGATGACCTTAAGGTCCTTTCCAACCCAAACCTACAATTCCGTAACTTAACTGTGCAGACTAAGGAAGACCAAACTTCTTTCACAATGTTTCACAAAAATACCAGTATACTTGAGCTTAACACGATTTTTAACTGGTTAGAAGCACAGATATGATTTGAAATCAAACCTAAAAATCCTATTTTCTGTTAACACCAAGTACTGCAACTTGAGCATCATAAGGAGTCAAACAGCTCAGGGTCAATGTATTCCACAGAACATTTTCAGTTTTAACTTGCATGAAGTTTTTGCTAACTTGAACAGCTATGTTCCAGAACTCTGACCTTAAATTTCGTATTAGATAGAGATACTCACATTAGCCCACATCTGCAAAGTGGAAGGATCAATCTTATACAACTGATTAAAGTTACAGTATACAACAGCATCCTCTGGTAAGCCATACTGAGAACGGGTAGTAACAATTATAGTGCGTGGAACTTCTTCACCAGTGGCTGCTTTGTTGTTGATCTAAAAAAAAAAACCAAAACAACAAACACTACTGCAACACTGAAAGTGCAGAACGAGACTGAGCAGAGAAACACTGCACCACTGAGCAGAGAAACACTGCACCACCCCTTAGCACCACCTGTTACTGGAACTGTACCTTTGGGTTTTATTATACTAAATGATAATTACCTACCTTCCCACAACAAGAATTTAGCTGCTATGCATGCATGCTTGTGGATACCACAACACTGTAACCACCAAGGAACACAACAGTGAGCATCTCCATTCTCCATTCCCTTGCTGTAGCTCCCTGAAATTCTAATTAACTGAAATGATGAATGATATGAAAAGGCATTACACACAGACTCCTCCTCTCCTTACGGTCACTTTATTTACCTGAACCAAAAATAAAGTTAAGCCTCCAAGGAAAAAAAAAAATGGGAAAGACAAAAAAACCCCACAAACAAACACAAATACCTAGAAAGCAAAGGGGGGTTTTCTTGTCTGGCTGCATTTTTGTGGTTTGTTTTTTGGCTTTTTTGGTGATGGGTTTTTTGTTTGGTTGTTGGTTGGTTTTTTTTTTTGAAGATAAGCACAGAACAGATAGTCAAGACTGAAGAGACAGACTAATACACAACTTGACAGACTGTGAGGAACTAGCAAAGAAGCAAATAACAAGAGGTGCTGAAAATGAGACTAGAAGAGTTATATGTGGACTTTTCAAAAAGAACCTATCTTACAGCCTTCACAAAGAATTAGGTATAGGCTAATAAAAAACCAGCAGAGGATGAAGCTGGGATAATCAGAATATCACACGAGAGTCTTGAGGATTTGTAAAATGAAGTATGACTGGCATTTTTAATTTCTTTTTTTAACTAATGAGAGTCAATGGTGGGATCAAAGATAAACCCTACAGTACAAACAGAACACAGATACACAGTCTTGTTCAGTTTTTTATTTTCCCCTCCATACATATTTAGCATTTAGCTCAGTGGCAGGGCAGCCAGCCAGAACAAACGTACTGTTTACTAATTTGACATGAATGACAGTGTCTACTGACTCCATTAGAAGATGCAAAGATAATTTAGTTCAATAACTTAATAACAGTGCTCCTTTACAGGTCACTACGGAGACCTCAAAAACACAATGCAGAGTTTCCATTGACCTATGCCCAAAAGTAGCTGATATTAAATTAGAACATGCACAAAGAAAGGTTATATTATTGTGATCAAAACACAGAAATCCTGGTTAAAAAGCATGCTAACAGAGCTTATACTGCTTCATCTTAGTAGTGGAGTGCCAAGACAAGAATCCTCTATTATGCTCAGAGGAGAATAATTTCAGGAAAAACTGCTAATAAACTTATCAACTGAACTAAAGTATAACCTACTGACAACTTAAATAAAAGCTGAACTGTGCTCAGCTGTGAATAAAACTCATAAAACAAAACCAAGGTGTGAGACAACATATAGACAGAACAGTGATAATAAAAGGTCTTGTGTAAATTAGTATGAGTCTCCTGAAGATTGTAAATTAAAAATTCAGAAGTCTACAGAGTTATGCCAATGTCTAAACATGGTATTTTGAAAGAGGAATAACTGTTTTGAAAAGGAAGAAGTATTACACAAAACTAGTAACTGTCACCATCACTAAAATCCCATGAACTGTAAAGCACTGTGGGTTGGTGATACAGTACACAGTTCAGAAGGATGTAAGGAGATAAATAAACATTAGTGAGACACAGTGGAGTAACTTTGCCTGTATTATCCATCTTTTTTTTTTTCTAAAGGAAAATCACAACCAAGACTGAGTAACAGCTCTCAAATGCCCTGTAGGCTGCAGGAAGTGAGTACATCTTGTCTTCAAATTCTGAACAGCCAAGTGTCTTGTTTATGCAACAAGATTAAATTCCTTTGGACTTCAGACACCTCTTGATATAACTTTTCTATCTTTGTAGGGGAAAGAAAGTTCATGCTCCAGTACATTTGTGGCTTATAACATATGAGTTTCCTGAAGTATGAGAAACCAAGGTGGAAACAGACATGCAGCATGGAGGACATTCTTCCTTGTTAATACACACACATATATAAACCCCAAGAAAATGAAATGCCTCACCTGAGTAGTTGCTAGTCCATTACTGATGTTGAATCCATTGATAGTTATCTGAATTTGCCCACGATTAATCATCTCAATCACAGCTTCTGCAATAGTGTTCATAGGAATGACTGGCATACTGAGAGCAGCATTGCTGTCTGCATTGTCACAACTGTCAGGACACTTCATCTAAGATAAATCACGTAAGCATCAGAGAAAGTACTGGCTTCAGTCCCTAAGATTGAACACATAAAGGAGTAGTTCTCACCTTAACAATCTTGACATCAGGGAGGCTGTCAAGGAAAGCCTTCAAGTCAATGCCATTCAAAACAATTCTCTTATCATAAATATGACCATTGGGCTTGAAATCAATGACTGCTTTTTTCTGTTAAAAAAAAGTTTTTCAAAAAGTTAAAAGAGCTCTTACCAAGTAATATACTAAACACATATATAAACACAACTATGGAAAACACCTACTTTTCTTGTCTTCTTTTCCAACATACCTTCAGATGGGGGAACATGTTGGCATGGTCTCCAAAAAAGAAAGTGTTTGGCATGTACGCCAATTTCTCTGAATACTGCTCAGCCACCTCAACAGGAGAAGTTTCTTTATCAGTGATGATATAATCCATGAATAATGCCCCACTGGTTCCAGGATAGCCTAGCCACATTGCCTAAAAAACAGGGATGTAAGGCTCCAGTCCCAGGTGCATTGCAAAAATAAAGGAAGTTAAAAATCAATGCATTTTTAGTTAAATTTTCAACCTACAGATTCAAGTTCCTTCTTGTGCTTTATCAACTGAAGAGTCATCACTAATCCCAAACTTCCACAACCGAGACAGTGAGCAGTCCAAGGATGTTCTAAAATGGATTTGGCTCAATCAAAAGGCCAAATCATCCAACTACATGCAGCTATAGCCAGAGTACCAACCAATAAGTGATGACAGCTTCTCTTAACTGAGACAACTTTCATGACCTAGAGTGACTCCGATCACATGTCTCTTAATTCTCTTTCCATAGGCATTTCAGAAAATCCTTTCACATTGATTCTAAGTAGAATTTCCATAAGGCTAAAGAAATTTTAAAACACAACAACTTATTCCCACAACTGCTTCAAATACCTTTTCTTTGTTCTCACTAATGCAAGACAGACAGCAGTGTACAGAATTACAGAGTTTTCTTTCAAGACATAGTCAATTGTCCATAAAGCACATAAAAACTCCACACTACTTTGCTTCAACAGAATGATCCTATTTGCCTCACACGTGTCAAGCCCTAAAAAGTCTCTCTCAGAGATCAACATGAGCCTTCAACATTTCTTCTACTCTGCCAGAAGAGAAACTCTTCCTATTCACAAAGGGGTTTTTGTAGATACAAAGCCCTCTAACTAAGTTACCTGAATAGGTGCTGGTCTCAGAGCAAACAATTCATTTCGGGCTCCTTTGGTGTAACCATTCATATTAACGAGAATGTGTATTCCATCCTGATGGATGCGGTCTGCTGCTTTTCCATTGCATGGTATCTGAAAAAAAACAAACAAACAAACAAACAAACCCAGAAAAAAAACCCCAAAAACAAAAAACAACAAAAAAAACACAAGTTATTTTTGTTTTCAGGCTTTTAGTAATAAATGTGACTAGTCATCAGCATACCAATGAATAAATGCCAACTGCATAGTGTAGTTTAGGTGATACTTAAATCCCACACCTCTATAAAATCAGGAGTAAAAATTCCTCAACTCAGAAAAACTCCTTGTTGAGGCCAAAATGTGAAGCAGTTGATGACAAAAATTTTAACTGTGGTACATGAAGATTGCCTCTTCAATACTTAAGTGTTGCCAAGCTCAGCAAGTCATGCAGAAAAATATCACAAATGGACCAAGGAAGAAGCTTCAAGCAACACTGAAACTGCTTCAGTTCTTGGCTACATCAAAAGCAGAGCAGGAACTTCACACAAGGTATTACAAATGACGTGCAAGAACAGAAGCAAAGCCTTGGAAATTACAATGTACCTCTTCCTGTCTAATACTGAAAGACAAACAATTTCCAACAGTTTTAAATTCTCCCAACTACTAATTATATAATTAGTCATTATCTACAAGCAGATAAAAAAAAACATTTGAGACATCTAGTTCAGCAGCAATAAAACAAAAACCTCACGCTAGAAACTGAGGCTATTTAAACTAGAACAGCTCCACTATCACCACTCTTCTAAGGCTTAATTAATGACCAAAGCCTGTGTAGGCAGTACAAAACTCAGCTGGTAGATTCCCAAACTAAGGTAATGCACAGAAATTGCTTCAAACTGAGGATCAAGAGTAAGCCAATTAACTACTGTGCAGCCACTGCTAATGCTGACTCACTCTAAAATTACCATGCACCATAAAGGTACTTCACTTTTGTAAAAAGGGAAAGCTACTTCACATCTTAGAGCAAGGTAAATGCATGCACATGGGCAGCTATATCCCCACGTAGACAACAATCAAGAGTTACCATATTCTAATTTTCATTAAGTTACACTGCTAATGCAATAGATTATTATAAGGCAATAGCAAATTATTTCTACCTGTTTGACCCTTCTGTAGAAATCTCTACATGTTGCACAGTAACCTAAAAATAGAAGTCTGATGCCTCAAGAAAACTCAGTATACCACTCTGGGCAGAGGAAGTAGTTTTTCCTAGAGAGCTGTTAGGTGCAACAACGAATATGAAATTGCTGCTCTCTTCACTATAATCCAGGGCTTTCAACACCCACAGCTGCAAATGCAGGAGGACATGGATGGCTTTCCACAAGCATATCTGGCACGCTAAAAATACATTTTAAAAAAATGGACTTTAAAAAAATTCATCTCAAAGAGCAATCCTGCTAACATCAATATAGCGTTTTTACTTATGAGAGCAGGTTCTGAACAACCTGAGTTTAAAAACTACATACAAATGTCATCTGTCAACTAATCTGGGACTGTCCTAGTGCCAATGCAGTTCCATTACTAATGTACACTGATTATCCCATGCTGCTTTAGGTTTCTGTCAGTTATCTCAAAATAGTGTAACAACTCCTTGACTTTTGTACATACTGAAATCCCCTCAGTTTTCACATGGAACTTAAAAAGAAAAGCCTAAAACCACCTGTAAGTGTTACCAAACATTTTGGTTTACCAAATGTTACCAACTATTAGCCTTTTGGTAGATATTTTAATAATCATAGAGGTCACACAGTAACCACTGCATCCCAGGTAAGACGTAACACCAATATAACTACAAACTCCCAAATCATCAAGACTCACGTTCACAGAATTCAAGAAATTATTTCAAGTAAACATCTCAAAATTACAGGTTGATATTTTCTTTTTTTTAGGTTCGCTAAAAGGTCAATGCATAGAAGAAGCTCACCTGAGATAAGTCAATGAAATTATTTGCTTCAGCCATCACTTTTACACGGAAGTTTGTACCATCATCAGGGCTAAGGGCGTAACAAAATACCTACAATACAAGGCACCAAAAAACTGTCTATCTGCAACAACTTAAGAACAAATTACTTTTCTCTAAAACATATGGTACTGCAATTTTAAATTACACTAGCAAAGTTACATCTAGTTTCATACTAATTCATAAATCATAGATTCACAGAGAATTCACAGGGTTGGAAGGGACCTTAAACTCATTTAGTGCCAACCCCCCTGCCACACCTCATACTAAACCATGTCACCCAAGTCTCTGTCCAGCCTGGCCTTGAACACCACCAGGATAGAGCATTCACATCCCTAAATTTTATGATTTATAAAATTTTAACTTATAATCTATTTAGTTTAATTTATAGTTCAATTTAAAAAATAATTAATAATTTAGTTATAACTAAATTAATAATTTAATTTATAATTTAATATACATTTTGTTTAATTTACATTAATTTATCATTTTTATTATAATTTATAAATCTTATCATTTACAAATATATATAATTTACAAATAAATAAACTGCATTATATTTATTTGTGTGGCATTTACCAGCTGAGAAAAGAAGTCAAAAGGAGAGGGGAGGAGTCATTAGGCATTTTGACACATTCTGACACATTTGCAGGCTCCGGTTTTACTTAGTGCTGGTGCTCGAGTATGACACTGCATCTCACACAGACATACATATATATATATATATATATATATACACACACAATATTCTCATCAGTGCAAGGTAATTTTAACCAGTTAACAATTTAACAAATTAAATTTTCCAAGAACACCTTTTACAAGACACCTTTGAATCTGTAATTATGAGAATCACAATGATGACTCAGGTTAAACAGACAAGCTAAGCCTTGGGGAAGCTTTTTAACAGATTCTTTAAATGGTGACTAGTTCTCCCCAGTTAAGAAACCGCAAATGTATCTGAGAAATTCAAGGTTCAGAGATTATGCAAACAGGCATCTTTCACTAACCTAGCACATGCAAATATAGAAGAAATTGCACCAACAAAACTTATTGTCTTGCAAGGCAGAAGCATGGTTTTAGTAAAATAATAGAGAACTTCTATTTACCATTTAAATTAAGCTCTGTAGAGCTTTACAAATCCAGAACAAGAGAGCCTGCCCTTTGTTTTAAACTGGTTGAAGGTTAAATAATATATTCTCCCCACACCCCATGTACTGAGACCATCAATTTGTTTCATTAAAAATTCCACTTCATAGTCACACTGCTGGTAATTCAAGCATGCAGCTTTGCCATAAGCATTTCAGACAACAAAGACTCCACAACAAGGATAAAGCGAGAAGATAAGGGAGGAAAAAAACCCACAAAACACACAAATTCAAGAAAGATCAAAAACCAAACCAAAACACACCACAGTTTTGCAAGAAGGAAAGACTTACAGTCCCTTACAGAGATACACAAATTCTCAGGTCACGGAAAAGAGGAGCTCAAAACCAAGGCAATTTAAACAGTCATGGGGCAAACAGCTGCAGAAACTTAAAAAAGGTTTTCCAGGGACCATAGATTCTACTATAATTCTGAGGACAGGTATCTAATTTGCCTACTTTCTAAGTAACACTTCATCTTGGTAAAACAGCTCAGGCTGGAGAACTCTTCAACCCAGAGGATAAAAAGCCCACTAACAGGAGAAAAAAAACAAAACCAAACCAACACCCCCACACCCTTCCCCCCACCAAAAAAAGAAACCAAAACAAAAAAAAACCCTAACAAAACGAAAAATCTCAGCCTAGAAACAAAATTTGCCCTTCCCTAGTTTACCTGTTTGCAACCAAGATGACACAGCCATATTTAAAGCTTTAAGCATGCCATTTATATTTTTACCTCAAATTTGTCAGGGTTATGCATGCCTGGGATTGACTGCATTAGGTGTGAGGTTGGATGGTTTCCAAAATCAGAGCTCACATAGCCAATGCGAAGTCGACCTTCACTGGCCTTCAAGTCCTTGGGATGCTCATATGATGGCTTGTGAAGAACATTAATCTGTCAAGAAAACACGCAACTGTTCATAAACTCAAAAACCAAAACCAAATGCTAAACACAGGGATAAAAACCCCCAACACGTGAGTTTGCAGAACTAGCCTTATCCCCTATTCAAGCAAGTAGTCTGTGGGCATCAGTTGTTTTAAACCTGTATGTACTGTATATACTCTGCTGGAGCACAGTGTCACATTCAGGAACTGTGATACAATGTGTCACGTACCTACATTCAGCCAAACACATATGTAACTACTCCAAGCTGATGTTACTGCTTTTCTATCAGTTTAGTTTTCAAGTATTCCGTTCCTGATTATTAAATATACTGATACCACACCACTATGACCAGGAAGTTCTCAAACTACAAGCTACATGTGACCAGAACCGTTATTTCTGTGAAGCACCACAGCGTTATTTTCTGTTCTCATGCTCACCATCTTCCCCAGACATCAGCCTGTATTATCAGGCTATTAAGCCAGTTTGAAAGCTAAGTGTTACCTTCTGAAGTTTAAGATTTTTATATTAGCCAACCAGACCATGCCACTGGCTGACAGTGCATTTTCAATTACAATAGGCAATCTTCACAAGTAAACCATCTCAGCATTCAAAACTGCCCACAGCTATGGCCTTCTGGTTGGAAAGAAAAAGAAACTGCATCAAATTTTAGTTAAAGATTTGCCACTGACTGCAACTGCACTCTTAGCAGCTTGAGATGCTGTGCGGACTTATGGAAACTTGTAGAAACAGCACACAGTTAAGTACTTCAGCAAGAAAGTATGTGGTTTTGGAAGAAACCTAGTCTACTGTACACAAAGTACTTCAGAACAGAGTAATGACAAGTACTTCCTCATGTGATGCATCACCCCTATAACACTGCTGCCATAACCACTATAGCAAGTGCATTTTGAAAGCCCAGAGCTAATTGAACACAAAACTCATGTTCCAGCAAGGATTCACTAGAGGCAAGGTCAGGTTCCAAGCACTACAGATGCTGGAAAGGACCCAGTTTTGAGAGATACTATCACACAGCTGCCTGAATTTATCTTCTGTCACGAAATAATTTACTCACTCTGCTTTCCCAAAACACACCTCATACATACTTTTCAAAACTAGATGAGTAACAGTATGCATCATTTCCCTACAGGACAGTGACTCAGAGACCTTACAAAGGCCAATACTAACTATGCAAGTGTTAGGAGTTTCAGTAGGAACAGGGAAAACCAAAGTACTTTAATTGCAACTCCCTACCTTGTCCAAACACAGATTTCCATGTCTCTCAGCAATAGCCTTCCTAAAACTGTGAGAAAGGGGATACAGCATGCTATGATGTGGGTGGACAGAAGGCAATCTATTTTTCTCCAGCTGATCAGCTACAATGCTAACCAGCTTCTTCATTCTTTCATCATAGTCTGTCCAATCACAGACAATCTAGAAAGAGGGGAGAAATTGAAAGAATATTAAGACAACAGCTTCCCTTGATCTATACCACATATTTCACAAGTTGAGACTAATACTTCTTTCACAAATAGAAGTGAAAACTTCAGTACTAACTGCTGATTACTGTTGTCTTCTGATTTAAGCCTTAAGTCCACTGTAAATTTAAATTAGTGATTTGTTGAGGTGAGCATACTTAATACTTTCTGCAGACAAATCTTAGGAATTACAATCCAAACCTCATCTTCCTCACCTGCAAACAGTGGGCCAAGTTGCAGTAGGCATCTGGGAAATCAGGTTTCAGTTTGAGAGCAGTGCGGTAAGAGGCAATGGCTTCTGGTATATTCCCTGAATCCTGTAAGGACATAGAAATGAGTCAGCAGATAAAAATATACTCACAATGCCCCACCATACTCTTAAGAGTGAATCATTTGCATGTGTTACCTTGTGAATAGAGGCCAGGTTGCTGTGGGCATCAGCAAAAGCTGGGTTTATCTGAATGGCACGGGTGTAGCACTGTAGAGCTCCTTGAACATCCTGCATCTCCTTCAAAGTATTTCCCATATTAGAGTAAGCATCTGCAAATGTGGGGCTGATTCTGAGAAATAAAGATAATATATATTACCATGAACAATAAAAACTCCTCCTCCAAAGAGAAACCATACTATTTTTTGGGGTTGCAAAGCAACTATTTGAGTTAAAATACACTACTGTAAGTCATAGAATCATAGAACAGTTAGGGTTAGAAAGGACCTTGAGCTCATCCAGTTACAATCCCCCTGCCATAAACAGGGACACCTCACACTAAACCATGTCACCCAAGGCTCTGTCCAACCTGGCCTT
>JBAFWW010063313.1:0-13368 GCA_036873685.1 Agapornis canus | reverse complement strand
TGGAGGTGCGGAGCATGGAAGACGATGTGGAGGATGGCGAGCTCTCCGACTCGGACTCCGACATGCCTGGCGTCGGCTCCCCTGGGCACCCGCAGCAGGTGAGGAGGGACAGGTGCCAGGCGGTGTGGCCTGGGTTCCAGTAGGAAGGCCCGACCGGGAGAACGCAGGAGAGGCCGCGCCGGCGCCCCTGATGCCCAGCCGGGCTTGGCGGTGCTGAGCGCCTGCGGAGGGGTTTCCTCAGGACTCACAGGTCGCTCTGGGCTCAGGAACCGGCGTATGTGCCCGGTGCCCCCTCTTGGGAAGCTTGCATGCTGCGGCGCGGGGTGGTGGAGTTGTTGCTTCTGGGCACTGGGTTTGGTGAGCCGAGAGCGGTCACCGATACCGCCGGCCGCTGCAAGAACAATAGAATAACCCGTAGTACCAAGCACGCCGAGTGCCAGCCGCTGCTTTCCCTGGGCTTCACAACTCTTACACCTGTGAATAGGTGAGGTGTTACGTGTTGCCGACTGTCTCAGTGTTTTCATGTTAGAGTGGGTTATGGAGTTCATTAGGAATTCATGGTGGTGTGTGAGCAGGAAGAGATTTCAAAGTAAGATAAAACAGTATACGACGCTCTGTGTGTAAAGATGTTTATTTTCTGTAGTCATTTTGATTTATTAGCAATATAGTTTTGGGAGGTGTAGCACAAAATAAGGTATTACAGGTATGGGATTATTTTTTTGTGTTTTGTGTAGAATCATAGAGAATGGTTAGGGTTGGAAAGGACCTCAAGGTCGTCTAGTTCCAAGCCCCTTGCCACGAGCTCACCTCATACTAGACTGTGGTGCCCAAGCCTTTGTCCAACCAGGCCTTGAGCGCTGCCAGGGATGGGGCAATTATAACTTCTTTGGGCATCCTGTTCGAGTTTCTTACCACCCTCACAGTAAAGAACTTTTTCCTTATGTTTAACCTGAACTTCCCCTGTTTCTGTTTGAACCCATTACATTACTGTCGTTACAGTCCCTGGTGAAGAGTTCCTCCCCAGCATCCTTATAAGCCCCCTTCAGGTACTGGAAGGCTGCCATGAGGCCTCCATGTAGCCTTCTCTTCTCCAGGCTGAACAACCCCAACTTTCTCAGTCTGTTTTCTTACAGAATACATTTTAAATTAAAGGTTTGTAGTTCATAACATGATAAAATTAGTTTAAGACCTGTGGTTTTAGTTTGCTAATAGGAGGATGAAGAAATGATGCTATAGTGGTGGTGAAAGCAGTAAGGTTAATAAAGTTGTTTGGTTGGGCTTTTTTTTAGTTTCACCTGAGATTAAAGGAAGAGAGCCCATTTCTAAAAATCCTGTGTTGTGACTTAAGGGGGAAGAGAAAAGAAATGACCACAAGTGATGTACAGTACAATTGCTTAACACTCACTGACTGATAATCAGTCCGACCAGAACAGCAATCTAGGCTTTCCAGATGACTCCCCCAGGTTTCTGTACTGGGCACGATGTGCTGTGGTATGGAATACCCTTTCGGTTAGACTGGCTCAGGTGTCCTGCCTGTGCTTCCTTCCAGCTTCTTGTGCTGCTCCTGACTGGCAGACCATGAGACTGAAAAGCTTTTGATTGGAGTAACCATTACTTAGCAACAACGAAAACATCAGTGTGTTATCAGCACTGTCCTTGGGCTAAAGCTGAAAACGCAGCTCTGCACCAGCTACTAAGGAGAAAAATAACTGTTCTAAACTGTTAGAACTGAATGTAGGACATCAGGGGGATAGCATATAACTTTAGGATAGGAAACCAGCTGGGAAAAAATGGAATTATGAGTAATGAAAATGTGTGGATTAGCACAGACAGCATGGCTGAAAGTTTCCAGCAATTGAGAATAAGAATTTTGGGTTATGTTGCGTGTGGTGCTTTTGCAGGTTATGTAGATTTGAGCAGGTTTGGCTTTAACGTTTGTCAGGGAAAACATTTTTTGAGTACTTGTATAGCAATGGGACTCTTTTTTTGTGAAGTATATTGAAACTTTAGGGGTTTTGTCCTAATTAATTTAGAAGCCGTAGTGAGTCTATGCTTTGTTGGCTTAAAGGAAACAAACCCCAGTTTGTGAAGTACTAGTGTCCCCAGCTGATGATGTACTGTCCTGGTAGCTTCCCAAAGTCTGAGCAACATCCAGCTTTTGTGGGTTTGGTTTTGGTTTCTTTTGGTCATTTTTTTCTTCTTGTTTGAGTCTCTGGGAAGACTGTTGTTGCAGGTGTCGGGGTCCAACTGCAGAAAACCCCAGTGTCAGACCCTGTTTCAGCTCATGATCCCAAGAGTGAAATTAAGGCACAAATGAGGTCAAGTACCTTTATTGATCAGTTGGTGTATTACAAAAAGACAGTTATTAATAAAGGGGATAGCAGTAGGACAGATTGGGAAAAGGATGGAAATGAAGCAAGGAATCAGGGTGCAGAGAGAGAGTGGATTCAGTGGTGTCCCGGGGATCTGCTATCATTGGTGGTGGGAGTCCTTCAGGGATTGTAGCTGATACCAGAGCAGTGTTCCCCAAGAGCCCGCAGTAGTCATCAGAGGTGGGTGACCTTGTGAAGGTGACCTTCTGGAGTCATCTGTTTGAAGATAACCTCATGGCAGACTCTCATGGAGGGTGCCCCTCAGGGTCCACGGTGGTCATCGGTGGACAGATTACTTTTTCTCCCCCTTTTATAATGACCGGAGGGGAGTACCTCTCTTCATCGTGTCATGTATTGCATGATCCTGGTGGACCATTTTCCCTGATATTGCAGTCAGCTCTTCAAGTGCAGGACTCTGCAGCAATTCTTGGGATAATGGGCAGCAATATCACACACCAATCCTCAGGTAAGGGATGGAAGAGTCTTATCTCAGCTCTTTCCCACTCATCCCTCAGGCAATGGATATTGGAATCTTAACTCCTCCCACCCATCTCTGAGACAAAAGATAGGTGGAATCCCATCTCAGTTTCTCATACTGATCTTTAAGACAGCTTGATTTCAGATCAGTCTGTCATAGCAGATCACTAATTTTGACCTCTTTCAAAAAATTTCTTTGCAGATTAAAAAAAAAAAGACAAATCACTATGGTAAATTGCTGTGGTGGTTTGGTTTTTACATTTTTGAAAGTGCTGTGGATGTTGTGTCTTTGCCCAATCTGGGAATTTTAGTAGTTTTTCCAGTCTCATAATAATTTTAGTTTTATTCAACAAAAATGATGCTGACTCCTGTGAGATCAGTGAGCTAATCAGATCTTTGGTGTGATTTGACAGCTGTTTTAATTTACAAGAGTAATTAAGTTAATGGACATTTACTTCTTCATTTCAGAATTCACTTGATGGCGGTGATTTGGGCAGACCATTCCAGAGCAGCATTTCATCATGTGCACCAAGTATTCCTTACCGAACAACCAAAAGTGTAGATTCAAGTGATGAAAGTTTTTCTGAATCTGATGATGACAGCTGTCTGTGGAAACGAAAACGACAAAAGTGTTTCAACTTCCCTGCTGCTAAATCTGAGCCTTTTCAGTTTAGCCAGAGCAACCAAAAACAAACTGCTGTGGGTGGCAAGAAGGTCAACAACATTTGGGGTATGGTGCTCCAGGAGCAGAATCAGGATGCAGTGGCTAATGAACTTGGAATTCTAGGCATGGATGGTAGTATTGATAGAAGCAGGCAGTCTGAGACTTACAATTATTTACTGGCTAAAAAGCTGATGAAGGAAGCTCAGCAAAAGGAGGCAGAGACTTTAGATAAAGAACTGGATGAATACATGCATGATGATAAGAAAACATTGCCAGCAGAAGAAGAAAATCGTCAAGCCTCTGTTAGGCGGAAGCGACCTCTGAAAGACAGACTAGGTGAAAGACAAGAAATGAAATATAAAGGAAGATATGAGATAACAGAAGAAGATTCAGAGGAAAAAGTGGCAGATGAAATCGCTTATCGGTGAGTTTAGTAACTGTATCTTCACTTCTGTAAATATTGGTAAACTATTGATGGAAAAGAAGAGGGAAGAAGGAAAATTTTCTTGCTTTTAAATATGTAAGATGACATTTGACATTGCAAACAGCGTGAATGCCTTGTGTGTATTTCCAAATCGTGGGATTAAAACGCAGCATTATGGCTAGCTTCTTGTAGAAGCATCCAGTAATACTGTCTAATTTTTTTTTTTCTCTTTAAGGTTTACCAGAATATTCTGCCATTTGAAAACAATGGCAGGGAAAAATATGTTTCTCATGGTACAGATTTAGTAGTACGGTTATTTTTAGGAAATACTTCATGAGTGAAAATGTGTATTTGGAGTTGGACACCAATAAACGCCTTCTGTGGTCACCATAAAAATCTGGCTAAGTTATAAAACCTTTGAAATTGTAGATTACTTGCTGTGTAGTGTTTTGGAGAACACAGCTTCTAAAATGCACATATTCTTAGTGTGGAACATGCTTGTCTGAAGAAAGCGTTTTGCTGCTGTTGTAATGAAGGGCTGTACCAAGGTTAGTAGTGCTGAAACCAGTTTGTTTCTTTCTGTGTTGTGAAGCTGAGCTGCAGTTCTGTGTTAATTTATGGAAAGCAGTGTTGGGGTTACAAAGTTTTAGCCTTATGCACACTACCACCTTCCAATTCTTCACAGTCTTGCTGTTTAGTTATCGTATATGAGCTGAGTCACAATTTAACTTACCTGTCCAAAAGCCAGTTGCATTTTTTTTCCTTTTAAAGTGTTAGTTTGCAAACAGATTTGTCTCCTGAGCCAATTTGCTGCATAATTTCCCAAGAGAGGGACATGCTTTGCAATCATTCTTACTCTAGATTGACTTAAACGGCCACAGAAGAAAATTACGTTAAACAGGGAACAAGAAAGAGATAGCTTGACTTTTAAATAAAGCATGAGTTTGTTGGTCACTGTTTTTACATGTGCTACTTAGTATGAGCAATTGGACAATTGTTAATGTTGTCAGCTCTCAGTGTCTTCTCATTTATGAATTTGAAAACTTTGAACATGACTTTTATAATAAACTTCTCTTTGCTCTATTGTGCATCAAAGTAAGGCAGAAGCCTGTCTTTCACAATTTTGTTGTAGCAGTAGCAGTAGGATTGTAATTATGCATATAACAGCAGCACTCTTCTTTCATCTGCTGTGCTAACTGTGCCTGGATTTTTGTTGTGCTGGCCCAGACAGTGAACTAAAGTTGAAGAGTTTTTCTGGACATGTTATGTCTGCCTAATTCAGTTCCTGTTGCAGTGAACAGCTGCTAGTTAAAGCACGAATACTGGAGGACCAGCATGAACACTAGGTAGGAATTTGATCGTTTAAACTGCTGCTACTGTTAACACAAGATCATAGAATCATAGACTCAATAGTTAGGGTTGGAAAGGACCTTAAGATCATCTAGTTCCAACCCCGCTGCCATAAGCAGGGACATCTATTTAAACAGCTTTCTAAGGAGTCCTGGTTATCTCGAATTCTCTCCATCTTTGAGAAATATTTTCATCTCTTCCAGTAAGTCACAATTTAGAACTCAGTCATAAAAACGTTGAGCAATCCTTTTTGTGGCTGGGGCAATTGTCACTAAAATGTGAGCTTTAACATTTAATTTCAGGTAACTTTAGTCCTACATTTAAGGCAGTTGACGATAGCCTGGGTGATCTAAATAGTTCCTTGCTATGTTCAGACACCTTCTATATGCAGTTATTGTAGCACATGCGACTTTATAGCATAGTAATGTCATTTGAAGAGATGAGACTTGCCGGTTGTCTTCAAGAAATTCTGGTAATGGTGGTAGTCTGTTGTTCCCCAGAATGTAAAACCACTGAGCTGTGGTGCTTAGGACTGAAGTGCTTAGTGAAAAGCTTTGTCATTAAAAGATGAAAATTAGCATTTGAACTCTTGCTCTGGTCAAGTGGTATTGATCTGTGGGCTTACAATGTTTTCCAGTAGGAGTGTGCATACTTGGTAAGCCTTTTCCTTCACACAGACTGACAACAAAATTTTCTGTATGAAGACATTTTTCCTAACAAGAGAATACAATTTAACTTAAATACTGCAGTATTTATTTTCTTGTTTGCATTTTATATGTTATATTGGATTAATAACAGGCTGATTCCTTTTTTTACCATGTAGGTTTGTCTGAATAGCACGTGATACAGTGTAAGTTTTACACTTACTCTTGTGCCTGGATAATTGTTGGTTTAACTGTGAGCTTGCTGCAATTTTAACTGTTAAATGCACAGCAGAACTTAGTACTTTAATTTCAGAGATTTGTATGGGTCATTGCAGTTTCATACTTGGTTTAATCTTTCAGACATCTGTGGCAGGAAAACAATAACTCAAGGCATTTTCAATGAAAAAAATTTAAAATGCATACTGTAGGAAAAAAAACTATCCCTCAGAAACTTGGTACTTTGAAGTCTGATTCAAGAAATTATTGGAACACATTTCGATATGCACATCTTTTATTTTAGCACAGGTTTATGTTTCACAGAATGAATTACTCATTATGGAACTTCTGTGCTTGTTTTACTCAAGAAATTAAACTGACAATAAATGTACCTTTTCTTTTTTTTTTTTTTCCCCTTCCTCCCAGCCTTTGTGAGCCAAAGAAAGATTTAATTGCCCGGGTAGTGAAAATAGTTGGGAAGAGGAAAGCTATTGAACTGCTTATGGAAACAGCTGAAGTGGAACAAAATGGTGGACTGTTCATAGTGGTAAGAAACACGAGGTCTTCTGGGGTTTGTGGGTGGGGAGACACACAACACACGCAACTTGTAGAATATTATGTAGGACCATTGCACAGCTTTTGTGTTGGCCAGGTTCTCACAGTTTCATGTCCTTCCCTTGCCATGAAACTCACTTAACAAATATTGAGGTAATCATCTAGCAGGATTTGAGTAAATGATAACATGAATGAACCTGGGAATTACCCAGTTTTTTGTACTGAGATTAGTATTTGAATCACAGTTACAACATGGTGTCTGTTACCCTGCCTTCCCTTGGAATCTTTCAGCGGAGAACTAAGTGGAATGGGTTCTGAAGCTTGAATAAAACCCTTTAACATTAGGACCCATGTGAAGCTTCTGGCACATTTCTTCAGGAAGTCAGATAAGTTGGTGCTGCCAAACGTGTACTCACTGGGTTAGTTAGTGTGCTGTCAAGAGTTCACCATACCCAGCAGTGAGTGTTTCTAATGTCATGTTCTAAGAGTAGCTTTCAAAAGGGAATGTCAGCTTTATTAGAGAACCTTTGGCTTGTGTATAAGTAAAGCAAAACTGAGTACTGTTAAAAATCATGGTAAAAATACTTCACTTGGAATTTCTTGCTATGTTAGGGTGTTTTTATTATTTAATAATAAACCTCACTGCAAAAGTTCAGAAATAAAAAAAGAGGGAACTAGTGAGCACATTCAGGCATTTGTTTATAGTTTGTCTTTTAAGTTCCAGCACTAGAAGCAGAGAGGAGGAAAGGGGATAATTAAAAAAACACATATACACAAAAAAAAAAAAAACACCCCAAGAAGACAACAACTTTACAGCTACCAGGTTGTCTTAGAAGCAGTCTATTGTCTTGAAAGATTAAAGTACTTACTAACAAGTACTAACCAAGGAGATTAAAGGAAGCCACTCCTGGTGGCACAGATTCCTTTGGCTGCAGATCAGAGCACTGAAAGGCAGATCATACTGGTTTTATTTGTTGGGAATTTGTGCTGATATCAGATGCCATGTACTTTTATCATCCTGTTTCAAGGACATTAAAAATTATCTTCTCTGTTCTTAGAGCTTTTGGATTTTGTTTTACTTTGTTATTTAGCAGAAAATAATCATGTTAAGTACAATATCAGAGCAATGGAGTAATGTTTGAACTTTGTAGACTGCAAAGGGCAGTTGAATAGTAGTATAGTACTATACTATATATAGTATTATAATAATATATAATAATATATATAATATTATAGTAATATTAATATATAATATATAATAATATTCTAGTAGTATAATAATTAGTGCTTGTAATTTATAAAGGTTTCAAAGCTGAGTTCATTCACGCTTCAGCGTGGTATGGCATATTGCGCTGCTGCTGTTACGCTAAAATCTGCCGAAGCGTGGAACTAATGTGTTGTGGGGAGAAAATACAAAGTATGCGTTGCATTTCCTACCTAGGCAGAAATGCAAAATCCTGGAGATATGCAGATAAGTTGTAGAATTGCAGAGTACAATAAAAAAAAGTGTGCTCTATGTAATTTTGTTAAATTCATTTTTTGATGTTTTACTGATCTTATGTATCACGAATGCGCTGAATATTCAGCCTAGCATATATATTGTAGATCTCTGTGATAATAGTTAGACTACAATTCACATTTTGTTTCTTCACTACCAAAATCAGTTTTAGTATGTAGCTAAACAGTTTGGTATTATGTTCTAGAGTGAATTTTTTGCAACCTTGTAATTTACCTATACAAATGTACTAACCTGTTTATTTGACCTTTTTATGACTAGTTCAGTCAGAAATAAAACCAACCCTGACTACATTTTATGTAAAACCTGTCTCAATACAATATATTCTGTCTCAATACATAGACTCATCTTGGATGCTATATTTATATCAGCACTTACAAATTCAGCTTGCTGATATGTATTTGTCTTTTCCCTATTAAGAATGGCACTCGGAGAAGAACACCAGGGGGCGTTTATTTAAACCTGCTGAAGAACACACCTAGTATCAAAGAAGAACAAATCAAGGTAAAATTGTCAACAAGAGTGCAAATGATGGTCCAAAGCATTTATTTTTTTTCTATGAGAAATGTTGATTTAATCTCTTTCAGCTTCTGCCACAAAAAAGAAACCAGCGTTTCATATTCAGAATTTATGGGGAGTGTAGGGGACCTCAGAAGATGAATTACCATTCACACTAGGTAGTGAGAACACCTTTTACATGTTATCAGTCACAAAAACCTGTTGAGGATGTTGAGAGTGTAGAATCTGAAGAGGTGAACATTGGATTTTCCCTTAGTTTGTGTATACCTTACAGCAATGATATCTGCAGTTGTATTTCTGCTTTTGGAGCTCTCTCTCGTGCATGGATTGAACAGAGTTCTCTTAACAAAATACTTTTTTGTTATATAGCTCTAGCTGCAGTGCCAGGCAGAATTTCCGATTAAGTCAGATAGTGGTCTGATCTTGGTCTGAATTGCTTACTGACATTGTCTGTGTTCTCACCAAATCAGCTTTGTCAGCTTGTAAATATTATTGCCTTTCCTTTTAAGATATGAAGCAGACCGAGATGGTATTTTTTGTCATTCACTTTAAACAACTTGGCTCAGGTGGGGGGTTTTTTTGAAGGTCTGGTTGTTTTTTTTATTTTTTTTTTTTTTAACTTCATTGAAGCTTTTGGTAAAAAAATACTTATTTTGCCACTACAGCTTACTCTGCAAACTATCCTAACCTCTTGTACTGGGCATTAAGAAACAAATCAACATAAATCGTGATTGTCATTTTAGTTGGTTTGTTTTTTTTGTTTTTTACTTAAAAAAGGGAACAACCTTTCAAAGCTGAAAGTGGTCACAAAAAATTGCAAGCTTGATTTAAAAAAAAAAGAAAAATTGCTCTTCTATGCCTCTTCCATGCCCTTGTACTTGTGTGTCTCATTCTTCATTTGGTGATACTAAAAAGTGTTCAATGAGGCATTAGTTTTCATTAAACGAACTCCATCGATAGTATGAGACTTCATTTGTTGTACAAAACTGTGGTAAAAATGTGTAATCCTGTCATCATGGAAGTTGTCATGTATACCAGCATCACAGATTTGCACGTCCTTTGCACTTGACTTGCAGCTTTTAGGGAGAAGAAAATAACCAGAGAAAGGGGTATGTAGCAGTATTTAGTTCTGCTACATTCCTTCAAATATAGAGGAAATTTGTAACAGTCGTATTTTGCTGTGGAGAAGATGTTAACGAGGGTCACAACTGCTTGACAGTACAGATAATAAGATATAAACTGAAATATAAGTTGTGGAGGAAATCTTTCCACAACGTTTGGTTGTATTTCCTCAATAGATCCCTCCATGTGGCAGTGTGATCCTCTGGTCTTCCACCCATTCTTCCCAGTTTTGTATCACCAGCACACTTGAAGTGAAAACTTAGTGATGCTTCTTTACGTATATTATGGGATTGCTGAAAATGTATGTTATTAAATAATTTATCATAGAATACCAGGTTGGAAGGGACCTCAGTGATCATCTAGTCTGGCCTTTCTTAGCAAAAGCACAATCTAGAGAAGATGTTGCAGCACCCTGTCCAGTTGAATCTGAAAAGTGTCCAACATTAGAGAATCAACCACTTCCCTGGGGAGGTGATTCCAGCAGCTGATAGTTCTCATGGTGAAGAATTTCCCTCTTGTCCAGTTGGAATCGCCTTTTATTTTTTTTTTTTTTGTGCCCTTCTTTTTTCCTTGTAAAAAGATAATGTCTAGCTTCTTTGTAGCCACCCCTTAAATACTGGAACTTGGTGATAAGGTCTTCCCTGAACTGCCTTTTCTCTGTGCTGGATGAACCCTATTCTCTGCGGCTTCCCTCATAAGGCAAGCTTCCCAGTCCTTTTATCATCTTTGGGGCATTTTCCTTAAATGCAGTCTATCCTCATGTTTCCGTTATCAGTAATGTTAGTTAATTATTACTGAACAGTATCTGTATTTTTTTTTAACCACTTTGTTTTTCTTCAGGAAACACTAGTAAGCTGAATATGCCCGAATTTGTTTTGTTTTCTTTCAAGGAAATATTCTACCTGGAGAACCAAAAGGAGTATGAAAACAAAAAAGCTGCTAAGAAGAGGAGAATACAAGTTCTAGGAAAGAAGATGAAAAAAGCCATAAGAGGGCTCAACCTGCAAGAATATGATGATGCATCTCGTGAGACTTTCGCTAGTGATACAACTGAAGCTCTGGCTTCCCTGGATGATCTGCAGGAAGGGCATCACGAAGCGAAGATGGACCCTGAAGATATTATTGAAATTGATAATGCTCATGATTTGGAGATCTTCTAGTTACTAATGTTCTTGATAACAGAGTCTCTGTAAAACATGTTAAATTAGCTGGTTTGTAATCCCATGACTTCTTTTCATAACCTGCAAAAACATGGGAAATATTAGATGCTGAAGAACATCTAATAATTCTAGCTAAATTCTACAGTATGGAAGGTTCCAATTGTCCTATTACTTGTTTGCTGAGTCTTCAGAATGATTTTGAGGTTTTTCTAGGTAACAGCTCTACATCGCCATGTTTCTTCCTTAGGAAATTTTTAGTCACATATTAGCTATGTTTTAGATTAAAATCAGAATTAAAGCTATGCTTTAATGAAATACATCAATTTTAATTTGTTGAAGCTGTCAAAATTATGAAGTGAGCAATGCTCCTTGTTACAGTTGAACAGGAAAATCCAGTACAAAGTTAGTCTCGATAGAAAACACGTTGTGTGCTTATATGCAGTAAGCTGGCAAGAATACCAGAGTTTATAGAATTGAACACCTGTAAAAACTTTTTTTTTCTTTAAAGTCACTGACCATTAAAATTTTGTTTATTTCAGAAACCAATCTTGTAAATAAGCACTGTTGAGCAGTGTGTTTGAAATTTTTGCAGCGGTTTAACCCTTTTTATTATAATAGTAGCTTGAGCTTCCTACTTGTTCTGTCTAGACTTTTTCCATTACTAGACACACACACATCTTCAATCCTTTTGTTTGAAAACAAATATAACTGGAATTTTACTAAACTGTTTCCCTCAATGGTAGATTCCACATGCAAGTATAAACCTGTTAACTTGGAGTTCTTGTTTCCATGCTTCTCACATGTGCAGTAGGATTGTGTGCATCTTGCAGAAGTTCTGAAGTTTTTAGTAGCGGATGAGTTGTTTAACTTGATGCAGAAGACTGGTTTCTAGGTTTGAGTGAAGACAACTCCTGTGTTGAATGTCATTTTGAATATAGCTGAAAAACAAGTGTGACACTGATACCTATGGTATCTAAAACACTTTCTCACTAATAAGTTGTGCTCTTTCTGATTAGACACTTTTCCAGTATAGAATATTTCTGAAGCATGAATGAATCACCATAAAACCTGTCAACAAACATGTATAAATTGTTGTTCAGGAGTCCTTGGAATTTAGAAGCAAACTGTATCACTGAAACACATAGTGAAGTTATAATGAACAATTCATTACTGTCAAGCACTCTTAATCATATAGCACATTCCATTCTATGCTTCACTAAATTTAATTAAATATTGATTAAAGAGTTTTGACTTTTCTGTGTTTTTATGTTCACGGGTGAGAGCTCCCTGGTGTCAGGAAGTTGCTAACCAGATGTGAAGCATGGCTTTCTTGGTAGTAGTTGCTGAAATAACAAAAGGTTTTGATTTGTTCATTAACTTCCCTAACACAGCTGTGATGGTCAGAGTACTGAACTGATAACTCATGTATGGGAAGCAAAATCTTATTAGTTTTCAACACTACCATTTGATCTTAGTTTCGGGAAATGCTTGGGAATGCCTCCATTTTCTGACTAGAATCTGCAAGTTTTAGTGGTGGTTTAAATTTCTTATTGTTATAAATTTGCTACTAATGAGCTGTCTATTTTTTTTAACTATTAGTACTTTAAATGTTGATCTTTTTTTATTATTGCTTTTTTTTTTTCCAGGTGAAGACTACCAAAATAATATGTGGAGTCTTCTTAAGAAAGAGATGACACAGTACCCATTACTCCTAGTGCCTGACTAACTGGCCTTTGCTTATCTTCTGCCTTTTCTCTCTTTCAACAGAGTCCTTTCAAAAGGAAGCTTGTTCAAAACAAGATGCAAATAGTTTTCAGTCCTGTTACACCACTGATTTTTCTTTGCCTTTGATATATGAAAGATTGCATTAAGAAGCACCAGTTCTTATGCAGCACTGTAATAGCTTCAGTTGAGCTTTGGTTTGTTAGTGGAGCCGTGGGGTTGATCCTTCCCTGCTCTGCAGTCTGGCACAGACTCCTGCCCTCTTCTGTGGGATTCATCTGTATGTGGTGGCCCAGCAGTAGCCATGTCACAAGTCCATGTGTGACAACGGCATTTTGGGCTGTTTATCCAGCAAGCCTTGGGTTGACTATGGGCAGTGCTGGAGCTGAGGAGCCCAGGGCTTTGGAGCCTGGTGTTGCAATCATCAGTTTCCAAAGGGACTGATGCAGATGTGCGGTGGTGAGAGAACAGGCTGGTACATTCCTGTGTATTCCTTTGTATCTGGCAAGTGTGCTGGAAGGTGTTGAGAGGAATTCAGGCATGGTTGTTTTCATCTTCCTCATCAAGCAGCTTTTCATTCCTTTTTTTTTTTTTTTTTTTTTTTTTTTTTTTTTTTTTTTTTTTTTT